>NADL03000158.1:0-175240 GCA_002205965.3 Kappaphycus alvarezii
GGTCACAGACTTTGATTTTAGAATAAGATTTAATTTCCTCTTGGCTATTAGCTCATTATGAGCTTCTCTTAAATCATTTGGTAGACTTCGAGGACCAGAATTATCGATGGGTCGAGTGTGACCAGTGGCAAGCTCGTATGAAGAAACAACATCATTTCCATATAAATCATTCGATATTTGAAACATTCGAGCAATACGAACCGTATTACTTGCAGAAGAATCGGATATTTTTAAACGGATATAAATGTCTCTCAATATTTTATGTTTTGACTCAATATAATTTTTGTTATGGCGGCGGGAACCAATAGGACAAAATGAAATTCCTCTTTCCTCAAGATAGCTTCTAAAATATCATTGTCAAACGCCTGATCTCCCATTAAATTGTTAGGGTCCCAAAATGGTGTTAACCAGAGAGTCTCAATACAATTAATGCAATTTTCCATCCTTAAAGAGGGCACTATTGAACCAGTTGAATACCTGGTAACTGAGTCCATAATGTGAAAAATATCCAAGTTTTCCACAAAAAAATGATCCACACACCAATTCATTAAATCCGCGAGATATAGAGCTTAAAGATACTGCACGAGGATGAGATGGTTTTTTTGTGACATCACAAAATTTGCAGGAGTCAATTATGCTTGATAAATATTTTTTGCATTCATCGTCCCATATAAAATTTCTTTGTAACAATAGTTTTATATCATCATAATTTGAGTGACCACATACATGTTTGTGAACCTTATTAATTATTTTCTTCTTTTCAGCCCAAGATATATTTTTTGATGTATTGATATTGTTGGAACAAATTGCTGATAGAAATGAGTTTTCAATAGGTTCGGATGATTGTATAAATATATTTCCGGGTACATAACAATGATGACCATGATCCACCAATGTTATAGAATCGATTGAATTATTTGCGGACTCGAACTCGATGCGATTGTCCGTCATATGAATAATATTTGATTTTCTTGTGATATTTCTTCCAATAACCCATTGAGATGATCCACTGATTATTAGATGCCTTATTTTAACCTGATTTCCATTGTCTGAAATAGCTGATAAAAATATTGAACCGATCATTTTTTTTTTTCGCTTGAGTGGTCGCCATTTCCGTATTGCCAGAAGGGCGTGTCCTTGATACATTCAGGAAGTTCATCAAGAATTCCATTCCATTCCGGTAAAATAAATTTCGAAAGTGCTCGTAATTCAACAATCCCATTCCACTATACGGTGCTCCATCATCAAGTAACGGACCTGGGTATAACGTATTTGACGGAGAATCAAGCACCGTTTTTACCATATGAAATGTTACAGAACCAGAATCATTTTTGTCTTTGATATTTTCTGCATTTCCCATTCTAGATGATGAACCTTTATGATAATTTTTAGCACTCTTGCATTTATCTTTTTCATAGGCCCAATGGCCAATTTCTCCACATCGGTCACAAGTTGATTTTGCCTTGAGGCAGCAAAGTCTTCAGGAGATAATCTTTGCTTATTATTTTTCTTGAAATTTTTCTTTTCTCCGTATGAAATATTTGATTGACTTGAAGAGATATATTTTTGAGCATTTCCATATATTTGATTTGTATTTTTTGGTTTATCACATGCACGAATAATAGATGATATTTCTGAATATTTGATTAATTCTAGGATTTTTCCTTTTTCCAAATCGGCTTCTTCATGCTTCGGAGAAGCAGCAGCCAAAATAGATACTCGCTGGTTTGAATCAATTTTGGAATTAGCCAGGAGCAAAAATGATACCAGTGCTTCAGGTAATTTCGAAGTACCAGTAGATGAATGAAATCGGGCAATTTGAGCATCAAACCGTGATTCAAAATTTTTGAAAGACTCATATCACCACGAGTAGTGTGCAATAGATCTAAGAATTTTTGAAATGTATCTGATATAGATGATAGAGGATCCACCTTATGAATAGCGTTAGCAATCGCTAATGCACCATTTTCAGACTGAATTTCTGTGTCTGGAATTTTCTTACAAATATCAAGAGCTCGTCCAAATAATTGTGATTGTAAGACAAGACCTTGTACTGCCTTAGGAACCTTATTAGAATTTGATGCTGGTAATAAATCATGAACAGATTTCCATTTGAACAGCATCAAAATATTTTTCTTGAGGTCCTTTACCATCCGTCCAAGGAGCCGTGCGGAAGATCCCATGAAAATTTCGGCCTTGAAGGAATTTCGGGGCGATCTGGGCCCATAACTGCAAAATAATTGGGATAGGTAGATCCAAAATAATAAATAGTTCCAACTTGAATAAATAAATAAATGCCACAATGGACTTAGAATGAATAATGAATAGAAAACCAAATTTAATAATATGTGATCGAGGGAATATTTCGATAGCCCGAGGATGTAAAAATATTTCTAACCTAGTACTACTTATACTCTACGCTAAGGTACAATAGTTTTGGTAGACTTGATTCAGGCTCAGCAAAATTATTGCAGTATTTTCCAGGTAAGCACTCATCTAGGCAATAATTTGTTGGTTGCATAAATGCATAAATGATCGCCATTCCAAGAGGGGTTCATGTCCATTGGAGCGCGTGAGGCGCGCGCCGCTGCCAATGCAGCGGAAAGACGGAAATATAGGGAGCTTGCCAGCAAAGTAGCAGCTATCCCCGGTGAAGCCCTCCCAGGACGATCAAGACTGGGATGGAAGTTTGTGCCGCTAGCCTTCGACTCACTTGGATCGCCATCTGCGACGACCTCGAAGGTAATCGACGAATACGCGGCCGCTGTCGCGACCCGCAGCGCATGCTCGGCGGGAGGAGTGAAGACTCGGCTTTACCAGCAGCTTAGTTATGCGATTTGGTCCACGTGTGAGGGGTCTGTATTATGTCGTGCCCCGCAACATGCAGAGTTTAGACACCTTATTCAACCTAATTATTTTAGGTTTATTACAGTGGGGTATTCAAGACTATGCATGTTGCACCTGCATATGTCTGTGGTAAAGTTATCTATCAGCATAAATGCAATAATTATAACCTGTATAATATAAAAACCCGACTAAAGGACATAAAAATTATTACACACTGAATTAAGCATAAAATATGTCCAGTGTAAAATAGATAAAATTATTTTTTGGTGATTCACGATAAATTTAAATTGTGGGTCTCAATAAAAATATTGCTCAACTATTCAGCATCACTGTAGGAGACCAGGATAGAGATTAAAATATTTGGTCAATTTTCAGACGTGAACTCATTTACAGCTGTTTGCCAAAGCATGTTCTCTTTTCTTACAGTTCTGTCAACTGTGCTTTATCATACATACCGAAATTTTTGTAAGAATGTCAGTGTCGTGCCTCGCTCGCACTGTTCCGTCGGCCCTCAGCGGCTCGATTTTTATTGACCCTCAGCGGCCACACTCCGTCCGACCAATGCACTGCACAGTAAAACGACGGCGAAAAGGCCCTCAAGGACAACTGTCCTAGATCCTACGGATCCTAGAGTATCACTAAGTACAGCACTGTGCCTAATATAAAAGACCAGAACTGTAGTCACACTATTTGATGATCCCTTCAGCCGCCCGGCGTGCCCTTTTTGGGCCATTACTCCTCAACGCTGGCGCCGTACATAAGCGGATCTCCAACAATTTGCACCGGACTGAAATTTGAGCTGTCGAACTGTGATTGCCAAAACCCTCTAATGATGTGATCAAATGGTTTTGTATGAAGTGACCCAAATTTTCGTCAAATGACGAAATTTCGGGAAGCAGTGAACATGCATGATATGGTGAGCTTGCGTCACAGTACACTGTCATTTGAATCAGTCATGAAAGTCTCTGTCAGTACTGACAAACAATTCGAATGCAGATATTAATGCAAACCGAGAATTTGTCCTACTGTCAGTTTGTTCGAATTGCAACTCTAATCATGAGAGTCAATTGGTATAAGTATTGTAGTTTTCCATCAAACCCACCCAAGTAAAGAAGTCAAGCGACTCAAATCTTCCTCAACATTGTTCCCCACTGCTCAGCCATTCACTCCTCTTTACAACAACCTCTGTCGCCAATGCCTAAATCTCACCCGATGAAGAAGAGGGAACTCCAGAGGAGTCGGACCGCAAAACCTGGCCATATTCAATTATCCACACTGCCAGATAATTCCGCTTTGAACGAATGCAAAAGGGCTAAGGCAGAGGCGGATAGGAAAGCAAATCTTCAGGCGGAAATGGCAGAAAAAGCCGCACGAGAAGCAGAGCAGCACGGCGTCTAAAGAAGAAAGAAGAAACTCGGAAATCGTTCTACATGGAACGTGAGAGGAAAATCGCAGAGGCACGTGCTCGACTTATGGAGGAGAAGGAAGCCGTCGCGGCTCATGGATCATTTATAAAGCTTATCCGGGATGTTTTAAAAGAAATGGAGAGCATGAGACGCAGACTTGAAAGGGTTGAGCGGCGTTTCATCTCGATATCTATGGAAATTCAAGTAAAATGCATCTCCTTATTCTCCGATACAATCATGGATGAATGCCGACAAGCGCAGACAACCATGGAGGTGGTGTCATTTGAGATTGTAACGCATCTTTCACAGCTGAACAATTGCGAGCCCAAGACTGAAGCTACTCAAGAGCTGAAGAAGAATGTAACCAAAGAGCTTGACAAGCTAATTGATTTTGGGCGAAAAGTCTGGAAAAAGGTCTGGGAAATAAAGGGAGTGGTAATTGCCACCCCGAAGAATTTCCCGCAACGAAAGTTCCCAAAATTGGACGTAGGTGGAGGATGGTTAAAAAGAAAGTTCAGCGAGGCGCGGCTGCATGCGAAATCCGGGGAGGAAGATGGAGGGACGCATGGCGAACGTTTAAAAGAGGCCGAGAATCGCTCAAAAGTAAAGAGGATACGGACAGAGTCGGACATTGCACTGAACCCCTGATATTAATGCAGTAAAGTTTTCTTTCTTTTGCTTAAACATGTTACATCTGCGATGAAAAAGCATGGGGTTACCCGGATGCAAATTAATGTTACACGGCGTATCCCATAAGAAGAACTCAGGACTGCGTATGTAGGCTGTTCCGTTCCAATTCTTTTGGAGAAACCGTCAGTGTTTGCACGGAGTCACCAGGACAGATAACTTGTCATCCGAGTGTCCGCATATTCGATGGTAGGAGGGTTCCGCCAACCGCGGACGTGGTCATTTGTAGTCTGGACTTGTCGTCGTGCGCATAATTTGAAAGACAATGCGAATGGATCTAAAATTCTCTTGTAGGTCAGGATCAATCGAAATTACCCGACATGGAGATTTGTCAGTGATGATCCTGCTGCTCTGCTTTGATTCAAGCGCGGAGATCAGTACTGAATACACTGTTCGGCCGCAAGAGGCTAAGGAATTCGGCGAAGGCCTAGCTCATCAAGGCCTGGTCGCCGCATCCGTCCCAGTACACATCCTACTAAGACTGCACGATCCGCCCATTTGAGTGAACAACCCCGCGCTGCGCTAGAAGCTTCGGTGAAGATGGCTGCGACGAGTCGACTCGGCTCTCACTTTTCTCACATCCAACTACTGTTGACAATAAAGCTGTGCAAGTAGGAATTTCGGCATGGATTCGTTATTTGAGCAAATCAAATCCAAGTCCCGAGCACATCAGCTCCATCTCGAAGTAATACTCAATATCAACTTGGCATGTTCCTGTTTAGGCGGGCTTCTGGGTGAGGAATAGGAAAGATGGCCCGAGAGATGACTGCGCAAGTGTCGAGGATGAAAGAAGTAAGGGTTGGCCTTCGTCGCAAACTGCCCCTCCCGTCGCCAGCAGAGACTAGTGCGCAACTTTTGTGAGTATTTCATGCGGCTGGTCGCGTTGTCAAATGTGTGCGTCCCTAAGCCGAGTATGGATTGAATGACGCCGCCGCAGTTTTGCAGGGCAACAGGACATTTGATGACGCCGTTTATTGCACATCTCCTTGGTGATATGCACAGCATGCTTGTGTACCTGCCAAAGTCCGAGTCGAACGAGTCGGAGAATCTGATCGGCCTGAAGTGCAGCGCTTTTATCTGGATGCCAAGGATATCACTCCTCTAGTAGTGGTTGACAGTACGTGGGATAGGAGGGTGATTGGAATAGAGCCAGTTGCTCCAAGAGCAGCCAACACACCTGAAAGTGGATGGACGCAGCGTAGGCGACAGTCTCTCCCAGGGATGAGGTGCAATGATAAAGAAACCCAAAGAAATCAAGCTGGGACAACCAGAGAACGCGTATCGTTAGAAAATCTCCGAGAAAATCCTGGTTTCACTCCAAATGCGAGGCAAAGAAGTTGAGCTTACAAAGTATGGGGCTGGGAAGAAGAGATGATTGTGATTTCCTTACTGTGCTTAGTGAGACAGAGGAGACTCACCAGGCTCTGCTTGATGAAACGATTGAAATGCTTCGGCAGGAGCAAGCTAGTTTGGCAGCGGAAACAAGCCCAAGGCCAGAGAGTGAATCAACATCAAAACAGCTCTTGGGGCATAGCTACCTCTCCTTCCGTCATTTACTCAGCAATGGTTATGGCTGCGTTAAACTAGCCTTGCAAATAGAATCACAGGTAAATCCTTGGTTGTCGAGACGCTTGTGATGAGGCAGCAGTGTGGTATGGTTTCTACTCATTCAACCATGTCAAGTAGGGCAAAGAAGTCCGTTCCTATTTTGTTAAAGTTCGTCTTGCGACAATAGGAGAAGTTGCTCAGATCAAGTTTGAGAATTGAATGGGACAGTCACGAGGTAAATACTAACTTTAGGAATAAGGAAGCCACGATATTCCGAACAAAATAGTAGGAATAGTAAACGCTGGACAACCTTGGCGCTCACGACTGTTGATTGGTTTATACGTAGAGTGGCGTATATATTAAACTCGCGGTGACATCGCTGGGTCACGTTGCAAGTGGTTTGAGCCACTTTCGAGGATAAAAAGCTTATGCTATTGCGTACAGGAGACAATCCAACCGAAGCATGTCTATTGATGTTATGCCATACTCGTTTCTAATTGGCACAGCGACCCAGTGTTATCATACTGTAAGGATCGCGTGGCCACTGCAAGAAATATTAAATGCTGTCGTATCCAGGACTGCGTCCCTTTTCCGAAGAAGATACGCTAGGATTCGCCCAACAACAAGAACGCTACCTTAACATGCGAAGCTTTATCTTTCGGTGTATCGGTTTAGAGAGTACAATGGTTGGGGAGTCTGTAAGTTGAAAGACTCGGAGAGTTCACCTTTTTTTGTTAAACTTTGATTCTTTTAATATAACGCCTTTTCTTGATAAATGAAAATTTTATTCCAGAGATAGACTAGGGGCACTATTGGTGTGTCTCAGTTATTTGTTTCAGGGCGCATCCATTCCATTCCAATCCTCGGTCTCTGTCCTCTGTCTCTGACATTCACTTTTTTGGTCTTCCTCCGACCGGCCTCGTAAGCTTCGGCTTCGGGATTATGGGGAGAGTATTCGCGACGAAACTTCTGGGGTCACTAGCCCTCAATGCCAGGTCCCTGTGCCGCTGCCGCATTGATAGTCGTACCTTCCGGCTATGACCCGCTCGATGAGGCTAATGCTCGAGCCGAGGCGATTGCAGGTATAAACTTCTGGGATATGGCACCCTCGTTCCTGTAGACGGCGGGCAAACCTTAGCCACCCGTTCTTATCCAGTAAGATTAAGTCGCTGACTGGAGCTGATAAATGACTGGAGCTGATACGCGAGGGCTCGTCCCGGGAAGTCTTGTTTTTTCGGCACCGTTCGTTATCCCCAAGGATCTTGTAAAAAACATTGTAACAACTCGCTTTCAATCGAACAGAAAGGCAAATATATAATAGGGGTTTTGACCTTCTGTCGGATTGAAAGAACTCGCAGCACAGACAAACTTTTGTCGATATACCGGGTGTGGGAGTCTAGGAACATACCATGAAATCGCTGGCTGAACCGCTTTTTTTCGTCCCTCAGTGGGCAGGCAGGAGCATCAGACCGAGGTTGATATAGACAGTCCAAAATTTCGAAACCTTACTAAACAGTACTACAATAAAATATTTTCATTAAAAAGTTGCGACTTTATTCCAAAATCACCGGTTTCTTATCGTTCTATCGGCAGTGCTGTAGCTAGACACAATTTTTGTGACCCAAATTTATACCCACAGTGCTTTTCAATGCTGTACAGAAACTTCTCCACAACACTATCCTCCCCTGGAGAAGGACACGGGGCGGCTTTACCCCTGGTTTCCACAAACCATTCCCAATTTCAAATTCACTCACTTGTAAACATTACTTGACTAGGGTACTATACCAATTATTATCATTTTTTCCGTTTTTCTTTTTTTGTTTCAACTCCTTTCCAATCATAGTTTCCACCAGTAACGGGTCAGCAAAGGTGATCTGAGAGCTGTGTGTAAAGCTTCAACCTGCGGGCATGAATCGAAAGCCTACATTGCGTCCGTGACTGGACTATAACTCGTATAGAGGATGCCATGTCCTAATAAAACGGCGGGCGCAATTGTGCTTTGATAAAAGTACAGGCCGCTTGACGGCGGACCCCAATGATTGTCCACGCGCGACTAAAACCAAAGTTTGTACCTGGAACGCAACATTTCTTTCCACCTCTGAACGCTTCTGGCTCTAGCTTACTAGCTGTTCCGTACATACCACGATTTACTCTCCAAGCACGGAAAGCCATCAGTTCATTAGCTCTATGATCCATGGTTGATCCATAAGCATTGGCCTGCCGTCCGCGTGGATACTGCGCCGTGGCACAGCAAATATTAATTGAAACGGCAAAAAACCACCTGGAAGTCTTCGACGCCTCTACTCATACAATACTGTAGAGATGACCTCTTCCCGTGCGCTACTCGTTGATAATACATTTCTTGTAATTGCCCATTTAATAGTCCCTACTATTCTCTGCGCTCTTCCGTTTGACATTGGCGCAAACGCCAGTACCGCCTTCCACATTATCCCATTCCTCTCTATAAAATCGATTAAGGCTCGCGATGCGAAACGGGTTGCGTTGTCCGATATCATTCTCACAGGTGGCACAAAAATCGACATGAAATCTTTCCTGATGAAATTAATGACGACTTGAGCTGTGGCTGATGCGATTGGAACCGCGAATGACCCCACAGTCAAGAGTTATAAGGCGATTAAGATGTAAATGTTTGTAGAACCTTTCGTAGCAGAACTAAGTGGAAAGGTGACGGATAACTCTAGTGATTCAAAGCACGAATTGTGGCAGGTGTAAACTATCACACCTATAGCGATGACTACATGGATTCGTATGCGCCAGTTGTGTCTATTTGGAGAGTACGAATGCTTTTTCTATCTGGCTCTCTCGAAAGCTATATATCACCCAGCTCGACCTCGAAACCTCTTCCCTAAGTGATGATCCTAAGGACGATGTGTGGCTAGTTTCATCTACTTGTATTCCTGGTCTAATAGTTACATGTTTTAGACTTCTCAAGGAAATGTGTGGAATAAAGAAATCCACCTGGTTTTTCATACGAAATTATGCAATAACATCTCAATTATCGATTTCGAGGGGTTATAAGTACTTCGTGTGTATTTCGCCATCAAACATTCGAAAATGAGTTCGAGTTTATTTTGGTGTATGTTGGTGATTTGCTTGTCTTGTCTTCATCTCAAAACCTATTAGCGGAGGTAGTAATGTCTTTGAATAATTTACATGAGCTCCGTGTATCCGACGTGTTGACCTATTCCTCGGTTTTCAGCTGTACTGGGACATTGCAGGTACCAGCTTATTCTCTTCTGTACGACCAACGCAGAAGCTTTATTACGAAAGTATCTCGCGCCGTTCCGGGATGCAAAACTGCAAGCCTGTTTTACACCAATGTTTTAGGCTTTCCTCACTGGGTATGCTTCAGAGGAGGATAAATCCGCAGTTAACGTTGAATTGTACCACAAAATGGCTGGTCCCCTCCTTTACTTTACCCTAAGAACTCGTCTTTAAATCCTCGCAACCGTCCTTATCCTTGCCCGATTTCAGAAACAGCCAACACGTTCTGTCATCACGCTGCCAAGCGAGTGTTGAGATATTTTCGCGGTACAACCGGACAAGGGTTCCGATATAGACCACTATTACTGAATATGACATGCCATGTAAGTGCAGACTATGCAGGTGATACTGACGGCAGCAAGTCACTGCCAGGATAGGTATTGAGATTAGGAGCATCTTTCTGCTCATGGCAGCTCTGAAACAGGCTACAGTTGAGATATCATCGTGTGAGTCCGAGTAAAGTGCATTGGATTTAGCTGCAAAAGAGGCAGTTTGGATCAGACGTATAATTGGACAAGCTGGAGTATACAATCGGGAGGAGTCTAATCCGCCTGTGATCGTATATTCAAAACCAATCCGCAATGAAATGGCCGGCCGGAGAGCTACCACCATCAAAACGTTCAAAGCGCATTGACTTGAAGGTTCATTTTATCCGAGATCTCATCCGAAGAAATATCGTTTCTGTAGGACTCATTCCCAGTGAGGAAAATGATGCAGATTTCCCCACGAAACCAGTCGAAAAAACAAATTTGAAGAAATTCCTATACCAAATTTTCTTTGGTGGAGCAATCGAGGAGGAGTGCTGATGAACTGATCGTCTGCACCACCAAATTTATGTCTTTATTATTTCGATATCGGTTTTGATGCAATAGTGGGTTTTGGAAAACACAGAACTGTAAATTTTCGGTTGGCATTTCGGTTGGAGTTTAGGGCTAAGCAAATCAAACCGAAAAGCAGGTAGCGAATACTCTGTACTGAGGGCAGTGTACCGAAACCATTTTTCGGTAGAAACTGGCGCGAATAACCGCTGCGCTAACACACCGCAACTTCAGCCTCGCTCGAAGAACGCGTGCCTGCTCTCCCTCAGCAAACCAAATATTCCATTTGAAATCCATACCTCCCCTACTGCACGTCGGACTCCATGTCAAGCTCCTTCTGAGGCGGAGGTCATCAACGAGGATGCAGCAACGCAGCACCCATCACCCGCTCAGTCATGCCCTTCCGTGCCTTCACATTTGGATAACATATCACCTGACGATGAGCAACAATCACAGCAGCGTCAGCCGCAGTTATCTCGTGCCGCACCCTGGCTAAAACTCAACGACTTCCTCGTTGTTGCTCTCTGAAAGTAGGTGAAATTTGCCAATGCGCACCGTCCGAAGCATGGAATGACGCTACAAGGATTCACTGAGGTAGCACAAAGATTCAACAACGCCAAACTGGTAGCGTGTAAAACGGATGGAAAGCACTGCAAAGACCGTTTTAAACTTCTGATTACGAGACTTAGTAGCGGAGATGAGGAAAGGGCGAATAATTCGAGACAGGCTGAAGAATATGGTGAGTTTGAGCAACTATGTCCAGATTTGGTCACAGAAATCGACGACTTCAAGGCCGAAAAGGAAGCCGCAAGAACGGAAGCGCGGCAGAAAAAAGAAGAGCTTTTGGTCGCGGAAAAACTAAAAGAGATAGGGCTATGTCCCAGTCTTGCTTACGTCGAGAGTTCGCAGAGGTCGAGGAAGATGCTGACGGCGTCGGTGAGGGTCAGCATGTTGGAGCTCATAAGGGAGCTCAAGGAGAAGGATTGATTCGGGGAGGAGCGAGGGCAAAGTATTTGAATGCCAGGCCGTGCGAGGAGCTTGCGACCGGCCCTCGGGCTTGGGGTTTGCATGTGAAACCTAGTAGAGGGCTTTACTGTTAGATCATTGTACTTTGGTATTCTTCAAGCGAAGGTGCCTCACACTTTAAGAGATATGCGCTTTGGCTGCCGTAGAGACAAGCGCAAAAGTTCCATGGAATCGTTGACAAAAAGTACCACAGACCATCTGGAGTGTTGCCTAAGCTGAGTTTTCTGGTATTGCGGATATTATCGGCGTGGCTAAAGTATTTGTTCGTGTCTTTGAAAGCCCATTACACAGCAATGCGAAAAGCCGACATCTTCTTTCCAAACTCCTCCTGCTGCTCAGGAAGAACAGTTCCTCCGTGTGCGATCTGTAAATACTCACGCAACGGAGATACGCTGGATCTCCGAACATGTAGAACTGCCGCCAACCGATATTCAAACTACTGCTGAGCTTCTCGTCAAGATCCGATTGACTGTATACGGTCGCATAGTGTCTCTTTCCCTCTGCCGAACCAAACAAATGAAATGCTAAGCCGTCTGGAGTGGTGACTGCCTGAAACTTAAGACAGTTTCGGCGCTTATGACCACTGTATGTAGCCCTTTGCGCACGGCCCTCAGGCTGAGATATGTACACGTTTTTGCCATCGATGAAAGCAACACAACTGTCCAAAGGAGCTCCTGCACTTTTAATAGAATCGGCGTTGACAGATGCTTTCTCAACAATAAATGACTCTCTCTAACAGATTAAAAGACTGCCAAACGTTGAATACATGTGCTTCAAGGCCTCGTAGAAAATCCCGTTTAGAACTGGAGTCAGTAGCCCAAACTCTTCTTCACGATCCCACCAGCGGCACGTTGTCCCAAGTCTTCTACATAAAATACAGAATGATAAGGCAGCATTTGTTCGGTAAGACCTTCTCGTCGTAAAGTTGCGTTGTGGTGGCCAGTTCATTGTTTGTACGATACAAACTATATCGTCTTTGGTAAAACGAGAACGCTTCAGACACTCACTATCAGCAACGCTTTCAAAGGAGAACGTCAAGTTGGCAAATATGAAAAGCCTCTCAGTATGCAATGCTTCCTCCATTGATGCGAATGGAGGAGAGGTTTGGATGTTTTACTCTTGGAAGATATATCCGATCTATCCCATGGTTTTACAGATAACCACAATCCACTCAAAAGGGTATACTGACACGGTAATGGGGAAGATTCGTATTGCAACTGTCTCATGAAGTGAGCTGTGAGTAGGTTAGAAGCGCCTGCAGATCTGCATCGAGCAACGCAAAGAACAGAAAGCGTAGCGTTTTCATGCCGTTTTAAGATGCACTTGTGTCGAATCCGCATCTGGGGTTGTGCGGAAGGGGCACAGGGCTGTAGGCTGAGTACGAGGGTGGAGGGATCTTCCCACATAGCGTGAACCTATTTATCGAGCTGTTTGCCAAAGCATGTTCTCTTTACTTACAGTTCTGTCAACTGTGCTTTATCATACATACCGAAATTTTTGTAAGAAGGGGGGAATTTGGGTGTTTTTAATGCATGAAAAATATGGTCAGCTTTTTTGTAAGAATGTCAGTGTCGTGCCTCGCTCGCACTGTTCCGTCGGCCCTCAGCGGCTCGATATTTATTGACCCTCAGCGGCCACACTCCGTCCGACCAATGCACTGCACAGTAACACGACGGCGAAAAGGCCCTCAAGGACAACTGTCCTAGATCCTACGGATCCTAGAGTATCACTAAGTACAGCACTGTGCCTAATATAAAAGACCAGAACTGTAGTCACACTATTTGATGATCCCTTCAGCCGCACCCGGCGTGCCCTTTTTGGGCCATTACTCCTCAACGCTGGCGCCGTACATAAGCGGATCTCCAACAATTTGCACCGGACTGAAATTTGAGCTGTCGAACTGTGATTGCCAAAACCCTCTAATGATGTGATCAAATGGTTTTGTATGAAGTGACCCAAATTTTCGTCAAATGACGAAATTTCGGGAAGCAGTGAACATGCATGATATGGTGAGCTTGCGTCACAGTACACTGTCATTTGAATCAGTCATGAAAGTCTCTGTCAGTACTGACAAACAATTCGAATGCAGATATTAATGCAAACCGAGAATTTGTCCTACTGTCGGTTTGTTCGAATTGCAACTCTAATCATGAGAGTCAATTGGTATAAGTATTGTAGTTTTCCATCAAACCCACCCAAGTAAAGAAGTCAAGCGACTCCAATCTTCCTCAACATTGTTCACCACTGCTCAGCCATTCACTCCTCTTTACAACAACCCTGTCGCCAATGCCTAAATCTCACCCGATGAAGAAGAGGGAACTCCAGAGGAGTCGGACCGCAAAACCTGGCCATATTCAATTATCCACACTGCCAGATAATTCCGCTTTGAACGAATGCAAAAGGGCTAAGGCAGAGGCGGATAGGAAAGCAAATCTTCAGGCGGAAATGGCAGAAAAAGCCGCACGAGAAGCAGAGCAGCAGCGGCGTCTAAAGAAGAAGAAGAAACTCGGAAATCGTTCTACATGGAACGTGAGAGGAAAATCGCAGAGGCACGTGCTCGACTTATGGAGGAGAAGGAAGCCGTCGCGGCTCATGGATCATTTATAAAGCTTATCCGGGATGTTTTAAAAGAAATGGAGAGCATGAGACGCAGACTTGAAAGGGTTGAGCGGCGTTTCATCTCGATATCTATGGAAATTCAAGTAAAATGCATCTCCTTATTCTCCGATACAATCATGGATGAATGCCGACAAGCGCAGACAACCATGGAGGTGGTGTCATTTGAGATTGTAACGCATCTTTCACAGCTGAACAATTGCGAGCCCAAGACTGAAGCTACTCAAGAGCTGAAGAAGAATGTAACCAAAGAGCTTGACAAGCTAATTGATTTTGGGCGAAAAGTCTGGAAAAAGGTCTGGGAAATAAAGGGAGTGGTAATTGCCACCCCGAAGAATTTCCCGCAACGAAAGTTCCCAAAATTGGACGTAGGTGGAGGATGGTTAAAAAGAAAGTTCAGCGAGGCGCGGCTGCATGCGAAATCCGGGGAGGAAGATGGAGGGACGCATGGCGACCGTTTAAAAGAGGCCGAGAATCGCTCAAAAGTAAAGAGGATACGGACAGAGTCGGACATTGCACTGAACCCCTGATATTAATGCAGTAAAGTTTCTTTCTTTTGCTTAAACATGTTACATCTGCGATGAAACAGCATGGGGTTACCCGGATGCAAATTAATGTTACACGGCGTATCCCATAAGAAGAACTCAGGACTGCGTATGTAGGCTGTTCCGTTCCAATTCTTTTGGAGAAACCGTCAGTGTTTGCACGGAGTCACCAGGACAGATAACTTGTCATCCGAGTGTCCGCATATTCGATGGTAGGAGGGTTCCGCCAACCGCGGACGTGGTCATTTGTAGTCTGGACTTGTCGTCGTGCGCATAATTTGAAAGACAATGCGAATGGATCTAAAATTCTCTTGTAGGTCAGGATCAATCGAAATTACCCGACATGGAGATTTTGTCAGTGATGATCCTGCTGCTCTGCTTTGATTCAAGCGAGGAGATCAGTACTGAATACACTGTTCGGCCGCAAGAGGCTAAGGAATTCGGCGAAGGCCTAGCTCATCAAGGCCTGGTCGCCGCATCCGTCCCAGTACACATCCTACTAAGACTGCACGATCCGCCCATTTGAGTGAACAACCCCGCGCTGCGCTAGAAGCTTCGGTGAAGATGGCTGCGACCGAGTCGACTCGGCTCTCACTTTTCTCACATCCAACTACTGTTGACAATAAAGCTGTGCAAGTAGGAATTTCGGCATGGATTCGTTATTTGAGCAAATCAAATCCAAGTCCCGAGCACATCAGCTCCCATCTCGAAGTAATACTCAATATCAACTTGGCATGTTCCTGTTTAGGCGGGCTTCTGGGTGAGGAATAGGAAAGATGGCCCGAGGAGATGACTGCGCAAGTGTCGAGGATGAAAGAAGTAAGGGTTGGCCTTCGTCGCAAACTGCCCCTCCCGTCGCCAGCAGAGACTAGTGCGCAACTTTTGTGAGTATTTCATGCGGCTGGTCGCGTTGTCAAATGTGTGCGTCCCTAAGCCGAGTATGGATTGAATGACGCCGCCGCAGTTTTGCAGGGCAACAGGACATTTGATGACGCCGTTTATTGCACATCTCCTTGGTGATATGCACAGCATGCTTGTGTACCTGCCAAAGTCCGAGTCGAACGAGTCGGAGAATCTGATCGGCCTGAAGTGCAGCGCTTTTATCTGGATGCCAAGGATATCACTCCTCTAGTAGTGGTTGACAGTACGTGGGATAGGAGGGTGATTGGAATAGAGCCAGTTGCTCCAAGAGCAGCCAACACACCTGAAAGTGGATGGACGCAGCGTAGGCGACAGTCTCTCCCAGGGATGAGGTGCAATGATAAAGAAACCCAAAGAAATCAAGCTGGGACAACCAGAGAACGCGTATCGTTAGAAAATCTCCGAGAAAATCCTGGTTTCACTCCAAATGCGAGGCAAAGAAGATTGAGCTTACAAAGTATGGGGCTGGGAAGAAGAGATGATTGTGATTTCCTTACTGTGCTTAGTGAGACAGAGGAGACTCACCAGGCTCTGCTTGATGAAACGATTGAAATGCTTCGGCAGGAGCAAGCTAGTTTGGCAGCGGAAACAAGCCCAAGGCCAGAGAGTGAATCAACATCAAAACAGCTCTTGGGGCATAGCTACCTCTCCTTCCGTCATTTACTCAGCAATGGTTATGGCTGCGTTAAACTAGCCTTGCAAATAGAATCACAGGTAAATCCTTGGTTGTCGAGACGCTTGTGATGAGGCAGCAGTGTGGTATGGTTTCTACTCATTCAACCATGTCAAGTAGGGCAAAGAAGTCCGTTCCTATTTTGTTAAAGTTCGTCTTGCGACAATAGGAGAAGTTGCTCAGATCAAGTTTGAGAATTGAATGGGACAGTCACGAGGTAAATACTAACTTTAGGAATAAGGAAGCCACGATATTCCGAACAAAATAGTAGGAATAGTAAACGCTGGACAACCTTGGCGCTCACGACTGTTGATTGGTTTATTACGTAGAGTGGCGTATATATTAAACTCGCGGTGACATCGCTGGGTCACGTTGCAAGTGGTTTGAGCCACTTTCGAGGATAAAAAGCTTATGCTATTGCGTACAGGAGACAATCCAACCGAAGCATGTCTATTGATGTTATGCCATACTCGTTTCTAATTGGCACAGCGACCCAGTGTTATCATACTGTAAGGATCGCGTGGCCACTGCAAGAAATATTAAATGCTGTCGTATCCAGGACTGCGTCCCTTTTCCGAAGAAGATACGCTAGGATTCGCCCAACAACAAGAACGCTACCTTAACATGCGAAGCTTTATCTTTCGGTGTATCGGTTTAGAGAGTACAATGGTTGGGGAGTCTGGTAAGTTGAAAGACTCGGAAGAGTTCACCTTTTTTTGTTAAACTTTGATTCTTTTAATATAACGCCTTTTCTTGATAAATGAAAATTTTATCCAGAGATAGACTAGGGGCACTGTTGGTGTGTCTCAGTTATTTGTTTCAGGGCGCATCCATTCGATTCCAATCCTCGGTCTCTGTCCTCTGTCTCTGACATTCACTTTTTTGGTCTTCCCTCCGACCGGCCTCGTAAGCTTCGGCTTCGGGGATTATGGGGAGAGTATTCGCGACGAAACTTCTGGGGTCACTAGCCCTCAATGCCAGGTCCCTGTGCCGCTGCCGCATTGATAGTCGTACCTTCCGGCTATGACGCTCGATGAGGCTAATGCTCGAGCCGAGGCGATTGCAGGTATAAACTTCTAGGGATATGGCACCCTCGTTCCTGTAGACGGCGGGCAAACCTTAGCCACCCGTTCTTATCCGTAAGATTAAGTCGCTGACTGGAGCTGATAAATGACTGGAGCTGATACGCGAGGGCTCGTCCCGGGAAGTCTTGTTTTTTCGGCACCGTTCGTTATCCCCAAGGATCTTGTAAAAAACATTGTAACAACTCGCTTTCAATCGAACAGAAAGGCAAATATATAATAGGGGTTTTGACCTTCTGTCGGATTGAAAGAACTCGCAGCACAGACAAACTTTTGTCGATATACCGGGTGTGGGAGTCTAGGAACATACCATGAAATCGCTGGCTGAACCGCTTTTTTTCGTCCCTCAGTGGGCAGGCAGGAGCATCAGACCGAGGTTGATATAGACAGTCCAAAATTTCGAAACCTTACTAAACAGTACTACAATAAAATATTTTCATTAAAAAGTTGCGATTTATTCCAAAATCACCGGTTTCTTATCGTTCTATCGGCAGTGCTGTAGCTAGACACAATTTTTGTGACCCAAATTTATACCCACAGTGCTTTTCAATGCTGTACAGAAACTTCTCCACAACACTATCCTCCCCCTGGAGAAGGACACGGGGCGGCTTTACCCCTGTTTCCACAAACCATTCCCAATTTCAAATTCACTCACTTGTAAACATTACTTGACTAGGTACTATACCAATTATTATCATTTTTTCCGTTTTTCTTTTTTTGTTTCAACTCCTTTCCAATCATAGTTTCCACCAGTAACGGGTCAGCAAAGGTGATCTGAGAGCTGTGTGTAAAGCTTCAACCTGCGGGCATGAATCGAAAGCCTACATTGCTTCCGTGACTGGATTATAACTCGTATAGAGGATGCCATGTCCTAATAAAACGGCGGGCGCAATTGTGCTTTGATAAAAGTACAGGCCGCTTGACGGCGGACCCCAATGATTGTCCACGCGCGACTAAAACCAAAGTTTGTACCTGGAACGCAACATTTCTTTCCACCTCTGAACGCTTCTGGCTCTAGCTTACTAGCTGTTCCGTACATACCACGATTTACTCTCCAAGCACGGAAAGCCATCAGTTCATTCGCTCTATGATCCATGGTTGATCCATAAGCATTGGCTGCCGTCCGCGTGGATACTGCGCCGTGGCACAGCAAATATTAATTGAAACGGCAAAAAACCACCTGGAAGTCTTCGACGCCTCTACTCATACAATACTGTAGAGATGACCTCTTCCCGTGCGCTACTCGTTGATAATACATTTCTTGTAATTGCCCATTTAATAGTCCCTACTATTCTCTGCGCTCTTCCGTTTGACATTGGCGCAAACGCCAGTACCGCCTTCCACATTATCCCATTCCTCTCTATAAAATCGATTAAGGCTCGCGATGCGAAACGGGTTGCGTTGTCCGATATCATTCTCACAGGTGGCACAAAAATCGACATGAAATCTTTCCTGATGAAATTAATGACGACTTGAGCTGTGGCTGATGCGATTGGAACCGCGAATGACCCCACAGTCAAGAGTTATAAGGCGATTAAGATGTAAATGTTTGTAGAACCTTTCGTAGCAGAACTAAGTGGAAAGGTGACGGATAACTCTAGTGATTCAAAGCACGAATTGTGGCAGGTGTAAACTATCACACCTATAGCGATGACTACATGGATTCGTATGCGCCAGTTGTGTCTATTTGGAGAGTACGAATGCTTTTTCTATCTGGCTCTCTCGAAAGCTATATATCACCCAGCTCGACCTCGAAACCTCTTCCCTAAGTGATGATCCTAAGGACGATGTGTGGCTAGTTTCATCTACTTGTATTCCTGGTCTAATAGTTACATGTTTTAGACTTCTCAAGGAAATGTGTGGAATAAAGAAATCCACCTGGTTTTTCATACGAAATTATGCAATAACATCTCAATTATCGATTTCGAGGGGTTATAAGTACTTCGTGTGTATTTCGCCATCAAACATTCGAAAATGAGTTCGAGTTTATTTTGGTGTATGTTGGTGATTTGCTTGTCTTGTCTTCATCTCAAAACCTATTAGCGGAGGTAGTAATGTCTTTGAATAATTTACATGAGCTCCGTGTATCCGACGCTGTTGACCTATTCCTCGGTTTTCAGCTGTACTGGGACATTGCAGGTACCAGCTTATTCTCTTCTGTACGACCAACGCAGAAGCTTTATTACGAAAGTATCTCGCGCCGTTCCGGGATGCAAAACTGCAAGCCTGTTTTACACCAATGTTTTAGGCTTTCCTCACTGGGTATGCTTCAGAGGAGGATAAATCCGCAGTTAACGTTGAATTGTACCACAAAATGGCTGGTCCCCTCCTTTACTTTACCCTAAGAACTCGTCTTTAAATCCTCGCAACCGTCCTTATCCTTGCCCGATTTCAGAAACAGCCAACCACGTTCTGTCATCACGCTGCCAAGCGAGTGTTGAGATATTTCGCGGTACAACCGGACAAGGGTTCCGATATAGACCACTATTACTGAATATGACATGCCATGTAAGTGCAGACTATGCAGGTGATACTGACGGCAGCAAGTCACTGCCAGGATAGGTATTGAGATTAGGAGCATCTTTCTGCTCATGGGCAGCTCTGAAACAGGCTACAGTTGAGATATCATCGTGTGAGTCCGAGTAAAGTGCATTGGATTTAGCTGCAAAAGAGGCAGTTTGGATCAGACGTATAATTGGACAAGCTGGAGTATACAATCGGGAGGAGTCTAATCCGCCTGTGATCGTATATTCAGAAAACCAATCCGCAATGAAATGGCCGGCCGGAGAGCTACCACCATCAAAACGTTCAAAGCGCATTGACTTGAAGGTTCATTTTATCCGAGATCTCATCCGAAGAAATATCGTTTCTGTAGGACTCATTCCCAGTGAGGAAAATGATGCAGATTTCCCCACGAAACCAGTCGAAAAAACAAATTTGAAGAAATTCCTATACCAAATTTTCTTTGGTGGAGCAATCGAGGAGGAGTGCTGATGAACTGATCGTCTGCACCACCAAATTTATGTCTTTATTATTTCGATATCGGTTTTGATGCAATAGTGGGTTTTGGAAAACACAGAACTGTAAATTTTCGGTTGGCATTTCGGTTGGAGTTTAGGGCTAAGCAAATCAAACCGAAAAGCAGGTAGCGAATACTCTGTACTGAGGGCAGTGTACCGAAACCATTTTTCGGTAGAAACTGGCGCGAATAACCGCTGCGCTAACACACCGCAACTTCAGCCTCGCTCGAAGAACGCGTGCCTGCTCTCCCTCAGCAAACCAAATATTCCATTTGAAATCCATACCTCCCCTACTGCACGTCGGACTCCATGTCAAGCTCCTTCTGAGGCGGAGGTCATCAACGAGGATGCAGCAACGCAGCACCCATCACCCGCTCAGTCATGCCCTTCCGTGCCTTCACATTTGGATAACATATCACCTGACGATGAGCAACAATCACAGCAGCGTCAGCCGCAGTTATCTCGTGCCGCACCCTGGCTAAAACTCAACGACTTCCTCGTTGTTGCTCTCTGAAAGTAGGTGAAATTTGCCAATGCGCACCGTCCGAAGCATGGAATGACGCTACAAGGATTCACTGAGGTAGCACAAAGATTCAACAACGCCAAACTGGTAGCGTGTAAAACGGATGGAAAGCACTGCAAAGACCGTTTTAAACTTCTGATTACGAGACTTAGTAGCGGAGATGAGGAAAGGGCGAATAATTCGAGACAGGCTGAAGAATATGGTGAGTTTGAGCAACTATGTCCAGATTTGGTCACAGAAATCGACGACTTCAAGGCCGAAAAGGAAGCCGCAAGAACGGAAGCGCGGCAGAAAAAAGAAGAGCTTTTGGTCGCGGAAAAACTAAAAGAGATAGGGCTATGTCCCAGTCTTGCTTACGTCGAGAGTTCGCAGAGGTCGAGGAAGATGCTGACGGCGTCGGTGAGGGTCAGCATGTTGGAGCTCATAAGGGAGCTCAAGGAGAAGGATTGATTCGGGGAGGAGCGAGGGCAAAGTATTTGAATGCCAGGCCGTGCGAGGAGCTTGCGACCGGCCCTCGGGCTTGGGGTTTGCATGTGAAACCTAGTAGAGGGCTTTACTGTTAGATCATTGTACTTTGGTATTCTTCAAGCGAAGGTGCCTCACACTTTAAGAGATATGCGCTTTGGCTGCCGTAGAGACAAGCGCAAAAGTTCCATGGAATCGTTGACAAAAAGTACCACAGACCATCTGGAGTGTTGCCTAAGCTGAGTTTTCTGGTATTGCGGATATTATCGGCGTGGCTAAAGTATTTGTTCGTGTCTTTGAAAGCCCATTACACAGCAATGCGAAAAGCCGACATCTTCTTTCCAAACTCCTCCTGCTGCTCAGGAAGAACAGTTCCTCCGTGTGCGATCTGTAAATACTCACGCAACGGAGATACGCTGGATCTCCGAACATGTAGAACTGCCGCCAACCGATATTCAAACTACTGCTGAGCTTCTCGTCAAGATCCGATTGACTGTATACGGTCGCATAGTGTCTCTTTCCCTCTGCCGAACCAAACAAATGAAATGCTAAGCCGTCTGGAGTGGTGACTGCCTGAAACTTAAGACAGTTTCGGCGCTTATGACCACTGTATGTAGCCCTTTGCGCACGGCCCTCAGGCTGAGATATGTACACGTTTTTGCCATCGATGAAAGCAACACAACTGTCCAAAGGAGCTCCTGCACTTTTAATAGAATCGGCGTTGACAGATGCTTTCTCAACAATAAATGACTCTCTCTAACAGATTAAAAGACTGCCAAACGTTGAATACATGTGCTTCAAGGCCTCGTAGAAAATCCCGTTTAGAACTGGAGTCAGTAGCCCAAACTCTTCTTCACGATCCCACCAGCGGCACGTTGTCCCAAGTCTTCTACATAAAATACAGAATGATAAGGCAGCATTTGTTCGGTAAGACCTTCTCGTCGTAAAGTTGCGTTTGGTGGCCAGTTCATTGTTTGTACGATACAAACTATATCGTCTTTGGTAAAACGAGAACGCTTCAGACACTCACTATCAGCAACGCTTTCAAAGGAGAACGTCAAGTTGGCAAATATGAAAAGCCTCTCAGTATGCAATGCTTCCTCCATTGATGCGAATGGAGGAGAGGTTTGGATGTTTTACTCTTGGAAGATATATCCGATCTATCCCATGGTTTTACAGATAACCACAATCCACTCAAAAGGGTATACTGACACGGTAATGGGGAAGATTCGTATTGCAACTGTCTCATGAAGTGAGCTGTGAGTAGGTTAGAAGCGCCTGCAGATCTGCATCGAGCAACGCAAAGAACAGAAAGCGTAGCGTTTTCATGCCGTTTTAAGATGCACTTGTGTCGAATCCGCATCTGGGGTTGTGCGGAAGGGGCACAGGGCTGTAGGCTGAGTACGAGGGTGGAGGGATCTTCCCACATAGCGTGAACCTATTTATCGAGCTGTTTGCCAAAGCATGTTCTCTTTACTTACAGTTCTGTCAACTGTGCTTTATCATACATACCGAAATTTTTGTAAGAAGGGGGGAATTTGGGGTGTTTTTAATGCATGAAAAATATGGTCAGCTTTTTTGTAAGAATGTCAGTGTCGTGCCTCGCTCGCACTGTTCCGTCGGCCCTCAGCGGCTCGATATTTATTGACCCTCAGCGGCCACACTCCGTCCGACCAATGCACTGCACAGTAACACGACGGCGAAAAGGCCCTCAAGGACAACTGTCCTAGATCCTACGGATCCTAGAGTATCACTAAGTACAGCACTGTGCCTAATATAAAAGACCAGAACTGTAGTCACACTATTTGATGATCCCTTCAGCCGCACCCGGCGTGCCCTTTTTGGGCCATTACTCCTCAACGCTGGCGCCGTACATAAGCGGATCTCCAACAATTTGCACCGGACTGAAATTTGAGCTGTCGAACTGTGATTGCCAAAACCCTCTAATGATGTGATCAAATGGTTTTGTATGAAGTGACCCAAATTTTCGTCAAATGACGAAATTTCGGGAAGCAGTGAACATGCATGATATGGTGAGCTTGCGTCACAGTACACTGTCATTTGAATCAGTCATGAAAGTCTCTGTCAGTACTGACAAACAATTCGAATGCAGATATTAATGCAAACCGAGAATTTGTCCTACTGTCAGTTTGTTCGAATTGCAACTCTAATCATGAGAGTCAATTGGTATAAGTATTGTAGTTTTCCATCAAACCCACCCAAGTAAAGAAGTCAAGCGACTCAAATCTTCCTCAACATTGTTCCCACTGCTCAGCCATTCACTCCTCTTTACAACAACCTCTGTCGCCAATGCCTAAATCTCACCCGATGAAGAAGAGGGAACTCCAGAGGAGTCGGACCGCAAAACCTGGCCATATTCAATTATCCACACTGCCAGATAATTCCGCTTTGAACGAATGCAAAAGGGCTAAGGCAGAGGCGGATAGGAAAGCAAATCTTCAGGCGGAAATGGCAGAAAAAGCCGCACGAGAAGCAGAGCAGCAGCGGCGTCTAAAGAAGAAAGAAGAAACTCGGAAATCGTTCTACATGGAACGTGAGAGGAAAATCGCAGAGGCACGTGCTCGACTTATGGAGGAGAAGGAAGCCGTCGCGGCTCATGGATCATTTATAAAGCTTATCCGGGATGTTTTAAAAGAAATGGAGAGCATGAGACGCAGACTTGAAAGGGTTGAGCGGCGTTTCATCTCGATATCTATGGAAATTCAAGTAAAATGCATCTCCTTATTCTCCGATACAATCATGGATGAATGCCGACAAGCGCAGACAACCATGGAGGTGGTGTCATTTGAGATTGTAACGCATCTTTCACAGCTGAACAATTGCGAGCCCAAGACTGAAGCTACTCAAGAGCTGAAGAAGAATGTAACCAAAGAGCTTGACAAGCTAATTGATTTTGGGCGAAAAGTCTGGAAAAAGGTCTGGGAAATAAAGGGAGTGGTAATTGCCACCCGAAGAATTTCCCGCAACGAAAGTTCCCAAAATTGGACGTAGGTGGAGGATGGTTAAAAAGAAAGTTCAGCGAGGCGCGGCTGCATGCGAAATCCGGGAGGAAGATGGAGGGACGCATGGCGACCGTTTAAAAGAGGCCGAGAATCGCTCAAAAGTAAAGAGGATACGGACAGAGTCGGACATTGCACTGAACCCCTGATATTAATGCAGTAAAGTTTCTTTCTTTTGCTTAAACATGTTACATCTGCGATGAAACAGCATGGGGTTACCCGGATGCAAATTAATGTTACACGGCGTATCCCATAAGAAGAACTCAGGACTGCGTATGTAGGCTGTTCCGTTCCAATTCTTTTGGAGAAACCGTCAGTGTTTGCACGGAGTCACCAGGACAGATAACTTGTCATCCGAGTGTCCGCATATTCGATGGTAGGAGGGTTCCGCCAACCGCGGACGTGGTCATTTGTAGTCTGGACTTGTCGTCGTGCGCATAATTTGAAAGACAATGCGAATGGATCTAAAATTCTCTTGTAGGTCAGGATCAATCGAAATTACCCGACATGGAGATTTTGTCAGTGATGATCCTGCTGCTCTGCTTTGATTCAAGCGCGGAGATCAGTACTGAATACACTGTTCGGCCGCAAGAGGCTAAGGAATTCGGCGAAGGCCTAGCTCATCAAGGCCTGGTCGCCGCATCCGTCCCAGTACACATCCTACTAAGACTGCACGATCCGCCCATTTGAGTGAACAACCCCGCGCTGCGCTAGAAGCTTCGGTGAAGATGGCTGCGACCGAGTCGACTCGGCTCTCACTTTTCTCACATCCAACTACTGTTGACAATAAAGCTGTGCAAGTAGGAATTTCGGCATGGATTCGTTATTTGAGCAAATCAAATCCAAGTCCCGAGCACATCAGCTCCCATCTCGAAGTAATACTCAATATCAACTTGGCATGTTCCTGTTTAGGCGGGCTTCTGGGTGAGGAATAGGAAAGATGGCCCGAGGAGATGACTGCGCAAGTGTCGAGGATGAAAGAAGTAAGGGTTGGCCTTCGTCGCAAACTGCCCCTCCCGTCGCCAGCAGAGACTAGTGCGCAACTTTTGTGAGTATTTCATGCGGCTGGTCGCGTTGTCAAATGTGTGCGTCCCTAAGCCGAGTATGGATTGAATGACGCCGCCGCAGTTTTGCAGGGCAACAGGACATTTGATGACGCCGTTTATTGCACATCTCCTTGGTGATATGCACAGCATGCTTGTGTACCTGCCAAAGTCCGAGTCGAACGAGTCGGAGAATCTGATCGGCCTGAAGTGCAGCGCTTTTATCTGGATGCCAAGGATATCACTCCTCTAGTAGTGGTTGACAGTACGTGGGATAGGAGGGTGATTGGAATAGAGCCAGTTGCTCCAAGAGCAGCCAACACACCTGAAAGTGGATGGACGCAGCGTAGGCGACAGTCTCTCCCAGGGATGAGGTGCAATGATAAAGAAACCCAAAGAAATCAAGCTGGGACAACCAGAGAACGCGTATCGTTAGAAAATCTCCGAGAAAATCCTGGTTTCACTCCAAATGCGAGGCAAAGAAGATTGAGCTTACAAAGTATGGGGCTGGGAAGAAGAGATGATTGTGATTTCCTTACTGTGCTTAGTGAGACAGAGGAGACTCACCAGGCTCTGCTTGATGAAACGATTGAAATGCTTCGGCAGGAGCAAGCTAGTTTGGCAGCGGAAACAAGCCCAAGGCCAGAGAGTGAATCAACATCAAAACAGCTCTTGGGGCATAGCTACCTCTCCTTCCGTCATTTACTCAGCAATGGTTATGGCTGCGTTAAACTAGCCTTGCAAATAGAATCACAGGTAAATCCTTGGTTGTCGAGACGCTTGTGATGAGGCAGCAGTGTGGTATGGTTTCTACTCATTCAACCATGTCAAGTAGGGCAAAGAAGTCCGTTCCTATTTTGTTAAAGTTCGTCTTGCGACAATAGGAGAAGTTGCTCAGATCAAGTTTGAGAATTGAATGGGACAGTCACGAGGTAAATACTAACTTTAGGAATAAGGAAGCCACGATATTCCGAACAAAATAGTAGGAATAGTAAACGCTGGACAACCTTGGCGCTCACGACTGTTGATTGGTTTATTACGTAGAGTGGCGTATATATTAAACTCGCGGTGACATCGCTGGGTCACGTTGCAAGTGGTTTGAGCCACTTTCGAGGATAAAAAGCTTATGCTATTGCGTACAGGAGACAATCCAACCGAAGCATGTCTATTGATGTTATGCCATACTCGTTTCTAATTGGCACAGCGACCCAGTGTTATCATACTGTAAGGATCGCGTGGCCACTGCAAGAAATATTAAATGCTGTCGTATCCAGGACTGCGTCCCTTTTCCGAAGAAGATACGCTAGGATTCGCCCAACAACAAGAACGCTACCTTAACATGCGAAGCTTTATCTTTCGGTGTATCGGTTTAGAGAGTACAATGGTTGGGGAGTCTGGTAAGTTGAAAGACTCGGAAGAGTTCACCTTTTTTTGTTAAACTTTGATTCTTTTAATATAACGCCTTTTCTTGATAAATGAAAATTTTATCCCAGAGATAGACTAGGGGCACTGTTGGTGTGTCTCAGTTATTTGTTTCAGGGCGCATCCATTCGATTCCAATCCTCGGTCTCTGTCCTCTGTCTCTGACATTCACTTTTTTGGTCTTCCCTCCGACCGGCCTCGTAAGCTTCGGCTTCGGGGATTATGGGGAGAGTATTCGCGACGAAACTTCTGGGGTCACTAGCCCTCAATGCCAGGTCCCTGTGCCGCTGCCGCATTGATAGTCGTACCTTCCGGCTATGAACGCTCGATGAGGCTAATGCTCGAGCCGAGGCGATTGCAGGTATAAACTTCTAGGGATATGGCACCCTCGTTCCTGTAGACGGCGGGCAAACCTTAGCCACCCGTTCTTATCCGTAAGATTAAGTCGCTGACTGGAGCTGATAAATGACTGGAGCTGATACGCGAGGGCTCGTCCCGGGAAGTCTTGTTTTTTCGGCACCGTTCGTTATCCCCAAGGATCTTGTAAAAAACATTGTAACAACTCGCTTTCAATCGAACAGAAAGGCAAATATATAATAGGGGTTTTGACCTTCTGTCGGATTGAAAGAACTCGCAGCACAGACAAACTTTTGTCGATATACCGGGTGTGGGAGTCTAGGAACATACCATGAAATCGCTGGCTGAACCGCTTTTTTTCGTCCCTCAGTGGGCAGGCAGGAGCATCAGACCGAGGTTGATATAGACAGTCCAAAATTTCGAAACCTTACTAAACAGTACTACAATAAAATATTTTCATTAAAAAGTTGCGAATTTATTCCAAAATCACCGGTTTCTTATCGTTCTATCGGCAGTGCTGTAGCTAGACACAATTTTTGTGACCCAAATTTATACCCACAGTGCTTTTCAATGCTGTACAGAAACTTCTCCACAACACTATCCTCCCCCTGGAGAAGGACACGGGGCGGCTTTACCCCTGTTTCCACAAACCATTCCCAATTTCAAATTCACTCACTTGTAAACATTACTTGACTAGGGTACTATACCAATTATTATCATTTTTTCCGTTTTTCTTTTTTTGTTTCAACTCCTTTCCAATCATAGTTTCCACCAGTAACGGGTCAGCAAAGGTGATCTGAGAGCTGTGTGTAAAGCTTCAACCTGCGGGCATGAATCGAAAGCCTACATTGCTTCCGTGACTGGATTATAAGCTCGTATAGAGGATGCCATGTCCTAATAAAACGGCGGGCGCAATTGTGCTTTGATAAAAGTACAGGCCGCTTGACGGCGGACCCCAATGATTGTCCACGCGCGACTAAAACCAAAGTTTGTACCTGGAACGCAACATTTCTTTCCACCTCTGAACGCTTCTGGCTCTAGCTTACTAGCTGTTCCGTACATACCACGATTTACTCTCCAAGCACGGAAAGCCATCAGTTCATTCGCTCTATGATCCATGGTTTCCATAAGCATTGGCGTGCCGTCCGCGTGGATACTGCGCCGTGGCACAGCAAATATTAATTGAAACGGAAAAAAACCACCTGGAAGTCTTCGACGCCTCTACTCATACAATACTGTAGAGATGACCTCTTCCCGTGCGCTACTCGTTGATAATACATTCTTTAATTGCCCATTTAATAGTCCCTACTATTCTCTGCGCTCTTCCGTTTGACATTGGCGCAAACGCCAGTACCGCCTTCCACATTATCCCATTCCTCTCTATAAAATCGATTAAGGCTCGCGATGCGAAACGGGTTGCGTTGTCCGATATCATTCTCACAGGTGGCACAAAAATCGACATGAAATCTTTCCTGATGAAATTAATGACGACTTGAGCTGTGGCTGATGCGATTGGAACCGCGAATGACCCCACAGTCAAGAGTTATAAGGCGATTAAGATGTAAATATTTGTAGAACCTTTCGTAGCAGAACTAAGTGGAAAGGTGACGGATAACTCTAGTGATTCAAAGCACGAATTGTGAGGTGTAAACTATCACACCTATAGCGATGACTACATGGATTCGTATGCGCCAGTTGTGTCTATTTGGAGAGTACGAATGCTTTTTCTATCTGGCTCTCTCGAAAGCTATATATCACCCAGCTCGACCTCGAAACCTCTTCCCTAAGTGATGATCCTAAGGACGATGTGTGGCTAGTTTCATCTACTTGTATTCCTGGTCTAATAGTTACATGTTTTAGACTTCTCAAGGAAATGTGTGGAATAAAGAAATCCACCTGGTTTTTCATACGAAATTATGCAATGACATCTCAATTATCGATTTCGAGGGGTTATAAGTACTTCGTGTGTATTTCGCCATCAAACATTCGAAAATGAGTTCGAGTTTATTTTGGTGTATGTTGGTGATTTGCTTGTCTTGTCTTCATCTCAAAACCTATTAGCGGAGGTAGTAATGTCTTTGAATAATTTACATGAGCTCCGTGTATCCGACGTGTTGACCTATTCCTCGGTTTTCAGCTGTACTGGGACATTGCAGGTACCAGCTTATTCTCTTCTGTACGACCAACGCAGAAGCTTTATTACGAAAGTATCTCGCGCCGTTCCGGGATGCAAAACTGCAAGCCTGTTTTACACCAATGTTTTAGGCTTTCCTCACTGGGTATGCTTCAGAGGAGGATAAATCCGCAGTTAACGTTGAATTGTACCACAAAATGGCTGGTCCCCTCCTTTACTTTACCCTAAGAACTCGTCTTTAAATCCTCGCAACCGTCCTTATCCTTGCCCGATTTCAGAAACAGCCAACCACGTTCTGTCATCACGCTGCCAAGCGAGTGTTGAGATATTTCGCGGTACAACCGGACAAGGGTTCCGATATAGACCACTATTACTGAATATGACATGCCATGTAAGTGCAGACTATGCAGGTGATACTGACGGCAGCAAGTCACTGCCAGGATAGGTATTGAGATTAGGAGCATCTTTCTGCTCATGGGCAGCTCTGAAACAGGCTACAGTTGAGATATCATCGTGTGAGTCCGAGTAAAGTGCATTGGATTTAGCTGCAAAAGAGGCAGTTTGGATCAGACGTATAATTGGACAAGCTGGAGTATACAATCGGGAGGAGTCTAATCCGCCTGTGATCGTATATTCAGAAAACCAATCCGCAATGAAATGGCCGGCCGGAGAGCTACCACCATCAAAACGTTCAAAGCGCATTGACTTGAAGGTTCATTTTATCCGAGATCTCATCCGAAGAAATATCGTTTCTGTAGGACTCATTCCCAGTGAGGAAAATGATGCAGATTTCCCCACGAAACCAGTCGAAAAAACAAATTTGAAGAAATTCCTATACCAAATTTTCTTTGGTGGAGCAATCGAGGAGGAGTGCTGATGAACTGATCGTCTGCACCACCAAATTTATGTCTTTATTATTTCGATATCGGTTTTGATGCAATAGTGGGTTTTGGAAAACACAGAACTGTAAATTTTCGGTTGGCATTTCGGTTGGAGTTTAGGGCTAAGCAAATCAAACCGAAAAGCAGGTAGCGAATACTCTGTACTGAGGGCAGTGTACCGAAACCATTTTTCGGTAGAAACTGGCGCGAATAACCGCTGCGCTAACACACCGCAACTTCAGCCTCGCTCGAAGAACGCGTGCCTGCTCTCCCTCAGCAAACCAAATATTCCATTTGAAATCCATACCTCCCCTACTGCACGTCGGACTCCATGTCAAGCTCCTTCTGAGGCGGAGGTCATCAACGAGGATGCAGCAACGCAGCCCATCACCCGCTCAGTCATGCCCTTCCGTGCCTTCACATTTGGATAACATATCACCTGACGATGAGCAACAATCACAGCAGCGTCAGCCGCAGTTATCTCGTGCCGCACCCTGGCTAAAACTCAACGACTTCCTCGTTGTTGCTCTCTGAAAGTAGGTGAAATTTGCCAATGCGCACCGTCCGAAGCATGGAATGACGCTACAAGGATTCACTGAGGTAGCACAAAGATTCAACAACGCCAAACTGGTAGCGTGTAAAACGGATGGAAAGCACTGCAAAGACCGTTTTAAACTTCTGATTACGAGACTTAGTAGCGGAGATGAGGAAAGGGCGAATAATTCGAGACAGGCTGAAGAATATGGTGAGTTTGAGCAACTATGTCCAGATTTGGTCACAGAAATCGACGACTTCAAGGCCGAAAAGGAAGCCGCAAGAACGGAAGCGCGGCAGAAAAAAGAAGAGCTTTTGGTCGCGGAAAAACTAAAAGAGATAGGGCTATGTCCCAGTCTTGCTTACGTCGAGAGTTCGCAGAGGTCGAGGAAGATGCTGACGGCGTCGGTGAGGGTCAGCATGTTGGAGCTCATAAGGGAGCTCAAGGAGAAGGATTGATTCGGGGAGGAGCGAGGGCAAAGTATTTGAATGCCAGGCCGTGCGAGGAGCTTGCGACCGGCCCTCGGGCTTGGGGTTTGCATGTGAAACCTAGTAGAGGGCTTTACTGTTAGATCATTGTACTTTGGTATTCTTCAAGCGAAGGTGCCTCACACTTTAAGAGATATGCGCTTTGGCTGCCGTAGAGACAAGCGCAAAAGTTCCATGGAATCGTTGACAAAAAGTACCACAGACCATCTGGAGTGTTGCCTAAGCTGAGTTTTCTGGTATTGCGGATATTATCGGCGTGGCTAAAGTATTTGTTCGTGTCTTTGAAAGCCCATTACACAGCAATGCGAAAAGCCGACATCTTCTTTCCAAACTCCTCCTGCTGCTCAGGAAGAACAGTTCCTCCGTGTGCGATCTGTAAATACTCACGCAACGGAGATACGCTGGATCTCCGAACATGTAGAACTGCCGCCAACCGATATTCAAACTACTGCTGAGCTTCTCGTCAAGATCCGATTGACTGTATACGGTCGCATAGTGTCTCTTTCCCTCTGCCGAACCAAACAAATGAAATGCTAAGCCGTCTGGAGTGGTGACTGCCTGAAACTTAAGACAGTTTCGGCGCTTATGACCACTGTATGTAGCCCTTTGCGCACGGCCCTCAGGCTGAGATATGTACACGTTTTTGCCATCGATGAAAGCAACACAACTGTCCAAAGGAGCTCCTGCACTTTTAATAGAATCGGCGTTGACAGATGCTTTCTCAACAATAAATGACTCTCTCTAACAGATTAAAAGACTGCCAAACGTTGAATACATGTGCTTCAAGGCCTCGTAGAAAATCCCGTTTAGAACTGGAGTCAGTAGCCCAAACTCTTCTTCACGATCCCACCAGCGGCACGTTGTCCCAAGTCTTCTACATAAAATACAGAATGATAAGGCAGCATTTGTTCGGTAAGACCTTCTCGTCGTAAAGTTGCGTTGTGGTGGCCAGTTCATTGTTTGTACGATACAAACTATATCGTCTTTGGTAAAACGAGAACGCTTCAGACACTCACTATCAGCAACGCTTTCAAAGGAGAACGTCAAGTTGGCAAATATGAAAAGCCTCTCAGTATGCAATGCTTCCTCCATTGATGCGAATGGAGGAGAGGTTTGGATGTTTTACTCTTGGAAGATATATCCGATCTATCCTGGTTTTACAGATAACCACAATCCACTCAAAAGGGTATACTGACACGGTAATGGGGAAGATTCGTATTGCAACTGTCTCATGAAGTGAGCTGTGAGTAGGTTAGAAGCGCCTGCAGATCTGCATCGAGCAACGCAAAGAACAGAAAGCGTAGCGTTTTCATGCCGTTTTAAGATGCACTTGTGTCGAATCCGCATCTGGGGTTGTGCGGAAGGGGCACAGGGCTGTAGGCTGAGTACGAGGGTGGAGGGATCTTCCCACATAGCGTGAACCTATTTATCGAGCTGTTTGCCAAAGCATGTTCTCTTTACTTACAGTTCTGTCAACTGTGCTTTATCATACATACCGAAATTTTTAAGAAGGGGGGAATTTGGGGTGTTTTTAATGCATGAAAATATGGTCAGCTTTTTTGTAAGAATGTCAGTGTCGTGCCTCGCTCGCACTGTTCCGTCGGCCCTCAGCGGCTCGATATTTATTGACCCTCAGCGGCCACACTCCGTCCGACCAATGCACTGCACAGTAACACGACGGCGAAAAGGCCCTCAAGGACAACTGTCCTAGATCCTACGGATCCTAGAGTATCACTAAGTACAGCACTGTGCCTAATATAAAAGACCAGAACTGTAGTCACACTATTTGATGATCCCTTCAGCCGCACCGGCGTGCCCTTTTTGGGCCATTACTCCTCAACGCTGGCGCCGTACATAAGCGGATCTCCAACAATTTGCACCGGACTGAAATTTGAGCTGTCGAACTGTGATTGCCAAAACCCTCTAATGATGTGATCAAATGGTTTTGTATGAAGTGACCCAAATTTTCGTCAAATGACGAAATTTCGGGAAGCAGTGAACATGCATGATATGGTGAGCTTGCGTCACAGTACACTGTCATTTGAATCAGTCATGAAAGTCTCTGTCAGTACTGACAAACAATTCGAATGCAGATATTAATGCAAACCGAGAATTTGTCCTACTGTCGTTTGTTCGAATTGCAACTCTAATCATGAGAGTCAATTGGTATAAGTATTGTAGTTTTCCATCAAACCCACCCAAGTAAAGAAGTCAAGCGACTCAATCTTCCTCAACATTGTTCACCACTGCTCAGCCATTCACTCCTCTTTACAACAACCCTGTCGCCAATGCCTAAATCTCACCCGATGAAGAAGAGGGAACTCCAGAGGAGTCGGACCGCAAAACCTGGCCATATTCAATTATCCACACTGCCAGATAATTCCGCTTTGAACGAATGCAAAAGGGCTAAGGCAGAGGCGGATAGGAAAGCAAATCTTCAGGCGGAAATGGCAGAAAAAGCCGCACGAGAAGCAGAGCAGCAGCGGCGTCTAAAGAAGAAAGAAGAAACTCGGAAATCGTTCTACATGGAACGTGAGAGGAAAATCGCAGAGGCACGTGCTCGACTTATGGAGGAGAAGGAAGCCGTCGCGGCTCATGGATCATTTATAAAGCTTATCCGGGATGTTTTAAAAGAAATGGAGAGCATGAGACGCAGACTTGAAAGGGTTGAGCGGCGTTTCATCTCGATATCTATGGAAATTCAAGTAAAATGCATCTCCTTATTCTCCGATACAATCATGGATGAATGCCGACAAGCGCAGACAACCATGGAGGTGGTGTCATTTGAGATTGTAACGCATCTTTCACAGCTGAACAATTGCGAGCCCAAGACTGAAGCTACTCAAGAGCTGAAGAAGAATGTAACCAAAGAGCTTGACAAGCTAATTGATTTTGGGCGAAAAGTCTGGAAAAAGGTCTGGGAAATAAAGGGAGTGGTAATTGCCACCCCGAAGAATTTCCCGCAACGAAAGTTCCCAAAATTGGACGTAGGAGGATGAAAAAGAAAGCAGCGAGGCGCGGCTGCATGCGAAATCCGGGAGGAAGATGGAGGGACGCATGGCGACCGTTTAAAAGAGGCCGAGAATCGCTCAAAAGTAAAGAGGATACGGACAGAGTCGGACATTGCACTGAACCCCTGATATTAATGCAGTAAAGTTTTTTCTTTTGCTTAAACATGTTACATCTGCGATGAAACAGCATGGGGTTACCCGGATGCAAATTAATGTTACACGGCGTATCCCATAAGAAGAACTCAGGACTGCGTATGTAGGCTGTTCCGTTCCAATTCTTTTGGAGAAACCGTCAGTGTTTGCACGGAGTCACCAGGACAGATAACTTGTCATCCGAGTGTCCGCATATTCGATGGTAGGAGGGTTCCGCCAACCGCGGACGTGGTCATTTGTAGTCTGGACTTGTCGTCGTGCGCATAATTTGAAAGACAATGCGAATGGATCTAAAATTCTCTTGTAGGTCAGGATCAATCGAAATTACCCGACATGGAGATTTTGTCAGTGATGATCCTGCTGCTCTGCTTTGATTCAAGCGCGGAGATCAGTACTGAATACACTGTTCGGCCGCAAGAGGCTAAGGCATTCGGCGAAGGCCTAGCTCATCAAGGCCTGGTCGCCGCATCCGTCCCAGTACACATCCTACTAAGACTGCACGATCCGCCCATTTGAGTGAACAACCCCGCGCTGCGCTAGAAGCTTCGGTGAAGATGGCTGCGACCGAGTCGACTCGGCTCTCACTTTTCTCACATCCAACTACTGTTGACAATAAAGCTGTGCAAGTAGGAATTTCGGCATGGATTCGTTATTTGAGCAAATCAAATCCAAGTCCCGAGCACATCAGCTCCCATCTCGAAGTAATACTCAATATCAACTTGGCATGTTCCTGTTTAGGCGGGCTTCTGGGTGAGGAATAGGAAAGATGGCCCGAGGAGATGACTGCGCAAGTGTCGAGGATGAAAGAAGTAAGGGTTGGCCTTCGTCGCAAACTGCCCCTCCCGTCGCCAGCAGAGACTAGTGCGCAACTTTTGTGAGTATTTCATGCGGCTGGTCGCGTTGTCAAATGTGTGCGTCCCTAAGCCGAGTATGGATTGAATGACGCCGCCGCAGTTTTGCAGGGCAACAGGACATTTGATGACGCCGTTTATTGCACATCTCCTTGGTGATATGCACAGCATGCTTGTGTACCTGCCAAAGTCCGAGTCGAACGAGTCGGAGAATCTGATCGGCCTGAAGTGCAGCGCTTTTATCTGGATGCCAAGGATATCACTCCTCTAGTAGTGGTTGACAGTACGTGGGATAGGAGGGTGATTGGAATAGAGCCAGTTGCTCCAAGAGCAGCACACACCTGAAAGTGGATGGACGCAGCGTAGGCGACAGTCTCTCCCAGGGATGAGGTGCAATGATAAAGAAACCCAAAGAAATCAAGCTGGGACAACCAGAGAACGCGTATCGTTAGAAAATCTCCGAGAAAATCCTGGTTTCACTCCAAATGCGAGGCAAAGAAGATTGAGCTTACAAAGTATGGGGCTGGGAAGAAGAGATGATTGTGATTTCCTTACTGTGCTTAGTGAGACAGAGGAGACTCACCAGGCTCTGCTTGATGAAACGATTGAAATGCTTCGGCAGGAGCAAGCTAGTTTGGCAGCGGAAACAAGCCCAAGGCCAGAGAGTGAATCAACATCAAAACAGCTCTTGGGGCATAGCTACCTCCTTCCGTCATTTACTCAGCAATGGTTATGGCTGCGTTAAACTAGCCTTGCAAATAGAATCACAGGTAAATCCTTGGTTGTCGAGACGCTTGTGATGAGGCAGCAGTGTGGTATGGTTTCTACTCATTCAACCATGTCAAGTAGGGCAAAGAAGTCCGTTCCTATTTTGTTAAAGTTCGTCTTGCGACAATAGGAGAAGTTGCTCAGATCAAGTTTGAGAATTGAATGGGACAGTCACGAGGTAAATACTAACTTTAGGAATAAGGAAGCCACGATATTCCGAACAAAATAGTAGGAATAGTAAACGCTGGACAACCTTGGCGCTCACGACTGTTGATTGGTTTATTACGTAGAGTGGCGTATATATTAAACTCGCGGTGACATCGCTGGGTCACGTTGCAAGTGGTTTGAGCCACTTTCGAGGATAAAAAGCTTATGCTATTGCGTACAGGAGACAATCCAACCGAAGCATGTCTATTGATGTTATGCCATACTCGTTTCTAATTGGCACAGCGACCCAGTGTTATCATACTGTAAGGATCGCGTGGCCACTGCAAGAAATATTAAATGCTGTCGTATCCAGGACTGCGTCCCTTTTCCGAAGAAGATACGCTAGGATTCGCCCAACAACAAACGCTACCTTAACATGCGAAGCTTTATCTTTCGGTGTATCGGTTTAGAGAGTACAATGGTTGGGGAGTCTGGTAAGTTGAAAGACTCGGAAGAGTTCACCTTTTTTTGTTAAACTTTGATTCTTTTAATATAACGCCTTTTCTTGATAAATGAAAATTTTATCCAGAGATAGACTAGGGGCACTGTTGGTGTGTCTCAGTTATTTGTTTCAGGGCGCATCCATTCGATTCCAATCCTCGGTCTCTGTCCTCTGTCTCTGACATTCACTTTTTGGTCTTCCCTCCGACCGGCCTCGTAAGCTTCGGCTTCGGGGATTATGGGGAGAGTATTCGCGACGAAACTTCTGGGGTCACTAGCCCTCAATGCCAGGTCCCTGTGCCGCTGCCGCATTGATAGTCGTACCTTCCGGCTATGACCCGCTCGATGAGGCTAATGCTCGAGCCGAGGCGATTGCAGGTATAAACTTCTAGGGATATGGCACCCTCGTTCCTGTAGACGGCGGGCAAACCTTAGCCCCCGTTCTTATCCGTAAGATTAAGTCGCTGACTGGAGCTGATAAATGACTGGAGCTGATACGCGAGGGCTCGTCCCGGGAAGTCTTGTTTTTTCGGCACCGTTCGTTATCCCCAAGGATCTTGTAAAAAACATTGTACAACTCGCTTTCAATCGAACAGAAAGGCAAATATATAATAGGGGTTTTGACCTTCTGTCGGATTGAAAGAACTCGCAGCACAGACAAACTTTTGTCGATATACCGGGTGTGGGAGTCTAGGAACATACCATGAAATCGCTGGCTGAACCGCTTTTTTTCGTCCCTCAGTGGGCAGGCAGGAGCATCAGACCGAGGTTGATATAGACAGTCCAAAATTTCGAAACCTTACTAAACAGTACTACAATAAAATATTTTCATTAAAAAGTTGCGACTTTATTCCAAAATCACCGGTTTCTTATCGTTCTATCGGCAGTGCTGTAGCTAGACACAATTTTTGTGACCCAAATTTATACCCACAGTGCTTTTCAATGCTGTACAGAAACTTCTCCACAACACTATCCTCCCCCTGGAGAAGGACACGGGGCGGCTTTACCCCTGTTTCCACAAACCATTCCCAATTTCAAATTCACTCACTTGTAAACATTACTTGACTAGGGTACTATACCAATTATTATCATTTTTTCCGTTTTTCTTTTTTTTTGTTTCAACTCCTTTCCAATCATAGTTTCCACCAGTAACGGGTCAGCAAAGGTGATCTGAGAGCTGTGTGTAAAGCTTCAACCTGCGGGCATGAATCGAAAGCCTACATTGCTTCCGTGACTGGATATAACTCGTATAGAGGATGCCATGTCCTAATAAAACGGCGGGCGCAATTGTGCTTTGATAAAAGTACAGGCCGCTTGACGGCGGACCCCAATGATTGTCCACGCGCGACTAAAACCAAAGTTTGTACCTGGAACGCAACATTTCTTTCCACCTCTGAACGCTTCTGGCTCTAGCTTACTAGCTGTTCCGTACATACCACGATTTACTCTCCAAGCACGGAAAGCCATCAGTTCATTCGCTCTATGATCCATGGTTGATGCCATAAGCATTGGCCTGCCGTCCGCGTGGATACTGCGCCGTGGCACAGCAAATATTAATTGAAACGGCAAAAAACCACCTGGAAGTCTTCGACGCCTCTACTCATACAATACTGTAGAGATGACCTCTTCCCGTGCGCTACTCGTTGATAATACATTTCTTGTAATTGCCCATTTAATAGTCCCTACTATTCTCTGCGCTCTTCCGTTTGACATTGGCGCAAACGCCAGTACCGCCTTCCACATTATCCCATTCCTCTCTATAAAATCGATTAAGGCTCGCGATGCGAAACGGGTTGCGTTGTCCGATATCATTCTCACAGGTGGCACAAAAATCGACATGAAATCTTTCCTGATGAAATTAATGACGACTTGAGCTGTGGCTGATGCGATTGGAACCGCGAATGACCCCACAGTCAAGAGTTATAAGGCGATTAAGATGTAAATGTTTGTAGAACCTTTCGTAGCAGAACTAAGTGGAAAGGTGACGGATAACTCTAGTGATTCAAAGCACGAATTGTGGCAGGTGTAAACTATCACACCTATAGCGATGACTACATGGATTCGTATGCGCCAGTTGTGTCTATTTGGAGAGTACGAATGCTTTTTCTATCTGGCTCTCTCGAAAGCTATATATCACCCAGCTCGACCTCGAAACCTCTTCCCTAAGTGATGATCCTAAGGACGATGTGTGGCTAGTTTCATCTACTTGTATTCCTGGTCTAATAGTTACATGTTTTAGACTTCTCAAGGAAATGTGTGGAATAAAGAAATCCACCTGGTTTTTCATACGAAATTATGCAATAACATCTCAATTATCGATTTCGAGGGGTTATAAGTACTTCGTGTGTATTTCGCCATCAAACATTCGAAAATGAGTTCGAGTTTATTTTGGTGTATGTTGGTGATTTGCTTGTCTTGTCTTCATCTCAAAACCTATTAGCGGAGGTAGTAATGTCTTTGAATAATTTACATGAGCTCCGTGTATCCGACGGTGTTGACCTATTCCTCGGTTTTCAGCTGTACTGGGACATTGCAGGTACCAGCTTATTCTCTTCTGTACGACCAACGCAGAAGCTTTATTACGAAAGTATCTCGCGCCGTTCCGGGATGCAAAACTGCAAGCCTGTTTTACACCAATGTTTTAGGCTTTCCTCACTGGGTATGCTTCAGAGGAGGATAAATCCGCAGTTAACGTTGAATTGTACCACAAAATGGCTGGTCCCCTCCTTTACTTACCCTAAGAACTCGTTTTAAATCCTCGCAACCGTCCTTATCCTTGCGATTGCACAAGAACAGCCAACTTCATCACGCTGCCAAGCGAGAGTGTTGAGATATTTTCCGGGGTACAAACCGGACAAGGGTTCCGATATAGACCACTATTACTGAATATGACATGCCATGTAAGTGCAGACTATGCAGGTGATACTGACGGCAGCAAGTCACTGCCAGGATAGGTATTGAGATTAGGAGCATCTTTCTGCTCATGGGCAGCTCTGAAACAGGCTACAGTTGAGATAGATCATCGTGTGAGTCCGAGTAAAGTGCATTGGATTTAGCTGCAAAAGAGGCAGTTTGGATCAGACGTATAATTGGACAAGCTGGAGTATACAATCGGGAGAGTCTAATCCGCCTGTGATCGTATATTCAGAAAACCAATCCGCAATGATGAATGGCCGGCCGGAGAGCTACCACCATCAAAACGTTCAAAGCGCATTGACTTGAAGGTTCATTTTATCCGAGATCTCATCCGAAGAAATATCGTTCTGTAGGACTCATTCCCAGTGAGGAAAATGATGCAGATTTCCCACGAAACCAGTCGAAAAAACAAATTTGAAGAAATTCCTATACCAAATTTTCTTTGGTGGAGCAATCGAGGAGGAGTGCTGATGAACTGATCGTCTGCACCACCAAATTTATGTCTTTATTATTTCGATATCGGTTTTGATGCAATAGTGGGTTTTGGAAAACACAGAACTGTAAATTTTCGGTTGGCATTTCGGTTGGAGTTTAGGGCTAAGCAAATCAAACCGAAAAGCAGGTAGCGAATACTCTGTACTGAGGGCAGTGTACCGAAACCATTTTTCGGTAGAAACTGGCGCGAATAACCGCTGCGCTAACACACCGCAACTTCAGCCTCGCTCGAAGAACGCGTGCCTGCTCTCCCTCAGCAAACCAAATATTCCATTTGAAATCCATACCTCCCCTACTGCACGTCGGACTCCATGTCAAGCTCCTTCTGAGGCGGAGGTCATCAACGAGGATGCAGCAACGCAGCACCCATCACCCGCTCAGTCATGCCCTTCCGTGCCTTCACATTTGGATAACATATCACCTGACGATGAGCAACAATCACAGCAGCGTCAGCCGCAGTTATCTCGTGCCGCACCCTGGCTAAAACTCAACGACTTCCTCGTTGTTGCTCTCTGAAAGTAGGTGAAATTTGCCAATGCGCACCGTCCGAAGCATGGAATGACGCTACAAGGATTCACTGAGGTAGCACAAAGATTCAACAACGCCAAACTGGTAGCGTGTAAAACGGATGGAAAGCACTGCAAAGACCGTTTTAAACTTCTGATTACGAGACTTAGTAGCGGAGATGAGGAAAGGGCGAATAATTCGAGACAGGCTGAAGAATATGGTGAGTTTGAGCAACTATGTCCAGATTTGGTCACAGAAATCGACGACTTCAAGGCCGAAAAGGAAGCCGCAAGAACGGAAGCGCGGCAGAAAAAAGAAGAGCTTTTGGTCGCGGAAAAACTAAAAGAGATAGGGCTATGTCCCAGTCTTGCTTACGTCGAGAGTTCGCAGAGGTCGAGGAAGATGCTGACGGCGTCGGTGAGGGTCAGCATGTTGGAGCTCATAAGGGAGCTCAAGGAGAAGGATTGATTCGGGGAGGAGCGAGGGCAAAGTATTTGAATGCCAGGCCGTGCGAGGAGCTTGCGACCGGCCCTCGGGCTTGGGGTTTGCATGTGAAACCTAGTAGAGGGCTTTACTGTTAGATCATTGTACTTTGGTATTCTTCAAGCGAAGGTGCCTCACACTTTAAGAGATATGCGCTTTGGCTGCCGTAGAGACAAGCGCAAAAGTTCCATGGAATCGTTGACAAAAAGTACCACAGACCATCTGGAGTGTTGCCTAAGCTGAGTTTTCTGGTATTGCGGATATTATCGGCGTGGCTAAAGTATTTGTTCGTGTCTTTGAAAGCCCATTACACAGCAATGCGAAAAGCCGACATCTTCTTTCCAAACTCCTCCTGCTGCTCAGGAAGAACAGTTCCTCCGTGTGCGATCTGTAAATACTCACGCAACGGAGATACGCTGGATCTCCGAACATGTAGAACTGCCGCCAACCGATATTCAAACTACTGCTGAGCTTCTCGTCAAGATCCGATTGACTGTATACGGTCGCATAGTGTCTCTTTCCCTCTGCCGAACCAAACAAATGAAATGCTAAGCCGTCTGGAGTGGTGACTGCCTGAAACTTAAGACAGTTTCGGCGCTTATGACCACTGTATGTAGCCCTTTGCGCACGGCCCTCAGGCTGAGATATGTACACGTTTTTGCCATCGATGAAAGCAACACAACTGTCCAAAGGAGCTCCTGCACTTTTAATAGAATCGGCGATGACAGATGCTTTCTCAACAATAAATGACTCTCTCTAACAGATTAAAAGACTGCCAAACGTTGAATACATGTGCTTCAAGGCCTCGTAGAAAATCCCGTTTAGAACTGGAGTCAGTAGCCCAAACTCTTCTTCACGATCCCACCAGCGGCACGTTGTCCCAAGTCTTCTACATAAAATACAGAATGATAAGGCAGCATTTGTTCGGTAAGACCTTCTCGTCGTAAAGTTGCGTTGTGGTGGCCAGTTCATTGTTTGTACGATACAAACTATATCGTCTTTGATAAAACGAGAACGCTTCAGACACTCACTATCAGCAACGCTTTCAAAGGAGAACGTCAAGTTGGCAAATATGAAAAGCCTCTCAGTATGCAATGCTTCCTCCATTGATGCGAATGGGGAGAGGTTTGGATGTTTTACTCTTGGAAGATATATCCGATCTATCCCATGGTTTTACAGACAACCACAATCCACTCAAAAGGGTATACTGACACGGTAATGGGGAAGATTCGTATTGCAACTGTCTCATGAAGTGAGCTGTGAGTAGGTTAGAAGCGCCTGCAGATCTGCATCGAGCAACGCAAAGAACAGAAAGCGTAGCGTTTTCATGCCGTTTTGAGATGCACTTGTGTCGAATCCGCATCTGGGGTTGTACGGAAGGGGCACAGGGCTGTAGGCTGAGTACGAGGGTGGAGGATCTTCCCACATAGCGTGAACCTATTTATCGAGCTGTTTGCCAAAGCATGTTCGAAAACTTTTTCCTAAGCTGGTCGCAGAGCATCAGTGGTAGACGCTGCCCCTTTTATACTTTCTTGTAGCCCTCTCAACTCTCTCTTCCATATACACTGCTTTTTATTTGTTCAACTATACTACGGCAGCACTTTTGTCGCTCGCAACACCTCCGTCTTGGGTAGTTGGTTCTAAGTATCTCTTCTCTCGACGATTTACCCCTATAACAGTGGTCATCAATATTGAAGAAGATTAGAGTCGCTCGACTTCTTTACTTGGGTTTGATGGAAAACTACAGTACTTATATCAGATTTGCAACTCCAGATGGGTTCCAGGCAATCCATACATCTCAATAAAGATTTCCCCCTCTTTTCCCCTCATACCAATTGATTCCCATGATTAGAGTTGCAACTCGAACAAACTGACAGTAGGGCAAATTCTCCGTTTGTATTAATATCTGCATTTGAATTGTTTGTCAGTACTGACAGAGTCTTTCATGACTGATTCAAATGGCAGTGTACTGTGACGCAAGCTCGACATACCATTCATGTTCACTGCTTCCCGAAACTTCGTCATTTGACGAAAATTTGGGTCACTTCATACAAAACTATTTGATCACATCATTAGTGAAACAGGCAGGGAAGCAGCCGGGGCGCTGAAAAAGAAACAGTAGAGGCGAAGGCAGTGGGTTTTAGAAAGTTGCGGGCAAATTGTAAATCTAGTGTACCTGGATTCCCACAAGAATCCAGATGAGCCCCCTTTACATAGATTATACTGTAGCTCTACTCTAGAAATTCTATACTTTGTTAGCTCAGTAGAACTCACTACAAAGTAGAGATGTAACTATGGTATTGTACTTTCTAGAATATAACTACGTAAATAAAACGATGATTTGAGGCTCGACGTCAAATAGAACATTAAAGGAAAATCAAGCATCTAACTTTATTCAAGACGACGAAATTTCTCTGTTACACCACTGTGTAGTAGAGAATTGGAAAAGCGACAGCGAAAAAGTCTCTATTACACAGTGATGTAACAGAGACATTGGTACAATTAGAGGGTTTTGGTAATCAAAGCTCGGTGCAAATTGTTGGAGATCCGCTTTTGTGCGGCGCCAGCGTTAAATAGTAATGGCCCAAAAAGGGCAAGCCAGGTCCGGGTGTAGGGATCATCAAATAGTGCGACGACATTTCTGTTCTTTTATATTAGGCACAGTGCTGTACTTAGTGATACCCAAGGATCCCCAGGATCTAGGACAGTTGTCCTTGAGGGCCTTTTCGGCGTCGTGTTACTGTGCAGTGCATTGGTCGGACGGAGTGTGGCCGCTGAGGGTCAATAAATATCGAGCCGCTGAGGGCCGACGGAACAGTGCGAGCGAGGCACGACACTGACATTCTTACAAAAATTTCTGTATGTATGATAAAGCACAGTTGACAGAACTGTAAGTAAAGAGAACATTCTTTGGCAAACAGCTCGATAAATAGGTTCACGCTATGTGGGAAGACCCTTCCACCCTCGTACTCAGCCTACAGCCCTGTGCCCCTTCCGCACAACCCCAGATGCGGATTCGACACAAGTGCATCTCAAAACGGCATGAAAACGATACGCTTTTTGTTCTTTGCGTTGCTCGATGCAGATCTACAGGAACATCTAACCTAGCAACAGCTCACTTCATCAGATAGTTGCAGTACGCATCAATGAAGGAGGAATTGAATACAGAGAGGCTTTTCAAAATTGCCAACTTGGCATTCTCCTTTGAAAGCCTCGATGAAATTGAATTTTTGAAGCGGTTATGTTCTACCAAAGACGATACAATTCGTATCGAACATTGAACTGGCCATCACAGCGCAACTTTACGACGAGAAGGCGTTACCGAACAAATGCTGCCTTATCGTTCTGTATTTTATGTAGAATACTTCGGACAACGTGCCGCTGCTGGGATCCTGAAGAACAGTTTGGGCTCATGACTCCAGTTCTAAGCGGGATTTTCTGCAAGGCCTTTGATCACATGTATTCAACGTTTAGCAGTCTTTGAACCTGCTACAGGGAGCCATTCACTGTCGAGAAGGCATCTGTCAACGCCGATTCTATTAAGAGTGCAGGAGCTCCTTTGGACAGTTGTGTTGGTTTCATCGATGGCAAAAACGTGTACATAGCTCTGCCTGAGGGTCATGCACAAAGGGCTGCATGCAGTGGTCATAAGCGCCGTAACTGTCTTAAGTTTCAGACAGTCACCACTCCAGACGGCTTAGTATTTCATTTGTTTGGTCCTGTAGGGGGAAGGAAGAACGATATGACTGCATATTTTTGATCGTATCTTGACGAGAAGCTCAGCAGTAGTTTGAACATCGGTGGTCGGCAGCTCTACATATACGGTGATCCAGTGTATGTGTTGCGTGAGTACCTTCAGATCGCATATGGAGGGTCGGTTCTTACTCAGCAGCGGGCGGAGTTTACCAAAAGGATGTCGGCTTGTCTTATTGCTGTGTAATGGGCTTACAAAGACATCAACAAGTATTTTAGCAATGTCGATAATGGCAGAAAACTCAGCTTAGGCAACACTCCAGCTGGTCTGTGGTACTTTCTGTCAACGATTCTATGGGACTTTCGCGCTTGTCTGTACGGCGGCCAAAGCGCATCTCTCTTTAAGTGTGAGGCACCTTCCCTTGAAGAATAGCTGAGTACAATGATATAAAAGTAAAGCCCTCTACCAGTTTTCACATGCATAACCCAAGCCCGTGGGCCCGTCGCAAGATCCTCGCACGGCATGGCATTTAAATACTTTGCCCTCGCTCCTCCCCCCAATCAATCCTTCTCATTGAGTTCCCTTATGAGCTCCAACATGCTGCGCTGAATTTCCATTTCTAGTCTCCTCTCCGCCGCGGCTTCTTGAGCTTGCTTGTTTTCAGCCTCAAACCGACGATCTTCCAAAACGACACGACGCATTTCGGAGCAGTTACGTTGTCCTGCCGCACATGCCTCGGTTTCAATTCGTTGCTCCCCCAGCGCAATTCGTATCTCGTCGCGCTCAACTTGCCCTTTCCCCAACTCCAGACGCTCTTGGCCTCTTGCTTATTGGCGAGAGGGCATTTCAATGCGCTGCTCTTTTTCTTTTTCAACTGCAGAAATGGCTCCCGTCATCTCCAACTGCGCCTTCTGAGGAGAGGTCTTCCTCTTTTTCCGCGAACCCTCACCGACGCCGTCAGCATCTTCCTCGATCTCTGCGAACTCGCGCCGTGAGCTAGACCGGGACATAGCCCTATGTCTTACAGTTTGTCCAGTTGCCAAAAGCTCTTCTTTCTTCTGCTGCGCTTCCGTTCTTGCAGCGTCCTTTTGGGCCTTGAGGTCGCTGCATTGCTGCATCCTCGATAATGAGCTCCGCCACAGAAGGAGCTTGACGCGGAATCCGACGTGCAATAGGGGAGGTATGGATTTCAAATGGAATGTTCGGCTTGCTGAGGGAGAGCTGGTACGTGTTCTTCGAGCTAGGCTGAAGTTGCGGTGTGTTAGCGCAGCAGATTCTCGCGCCAGTTTCCATCGAAAAATGGTTTCGGTACACTGCCCTCAGTACAGAGTATTCGTTACCTTCGTTTCGGTCTGATTTGCTTAGCCCTAAACTCCAACCGAAGTGCCAACCGAAAATTTACAGTTCTATGTTTTTCAAAACCCACTGTTGCATCAAAACCGATATCGAAATAATAAAGGCATAACTTTGGTGGTGCAGACGATCAGTTCATCAACACTCATCCTCGAATGCTCCTCCAAAGAAAATTTGATATTGAAATTTCTTCAAATTTTTTTTTCCGATTGGTTTCGTGGGGAAATCTGTATCATTTTCCTCACTGGGAATGAGGCCTACAGAAACGATATTTCTTCGGATGAGATCTCGGATAAAATGAACCTTCAAGTCAATGCGCTTTGAACGTTTTGATGGTGGTAGCTCTCCGGCCGGCCATTTCATTGCGGATTGGTTTTCTGAATATACGATCACAGGCGGATTAGACTCCTCCCGAGTGTATACTCCAGCTTGTCCAATTATACGTCTGATCCAAACTGCCTCTTTTGCAGCTAGATCCAATGCACTTTACTCGGACTCACACGATGATATCTCAACTGTAGCCTGTTTCAGAGCTGCCCATGAGCAGAAAGATGCTCCTAATCTCAATACCTATCCTGGCAGTGACTTGCTGCCGTCAGTATCACCTGCATAGTCTGCACTTACATGGCATGTCATATTCAGTAATAGTGGTCTATATCGGAACCCTTGTCCGGTTGTACCGCGAAAATATCTCAACACTCGCTTGGCAGCGTGATGACAGAACGCGGTTGGCTGTTTCTGAAATCGGGCAAGGATAAGGACGGTTGCGAGGATTTCAAGACGAGTTCTCCGGGGAAATGAAAGCAGTGAACCAACCATTTTCTTGTACAACTCAACTTTAACTGAGGATTTATCCTTCTATGCATCATACCCAGTGAGGAAAGCCTAAAACATTGGTGTAAAAACAAGCTTGCAGTTTTGCATCCCGAGACGGCGCGGAATACTTTCGTAATAAAACTTCCGCGTTAGTCGTTCAGAAGAGAATAAGCTAGTACCTTCCATGTCCCAGTAGAGCTGAAAACCCAGGAATATATAAAAACCTTCGGATACACGGAGCTCATGTATCATTATTACCTTCGCTAATAGGTTTTGCGATGAAGAAAAGACAAGCAAATCATCAGCATATACCAAAATAAACTCGAACTCATTTTCGAAATTTTGACAGCGAAATACACACGGAGCACTGTATGTCGAAACCGATAAGTAAGATGTCATTGCATAATTTCGGTATGCCAAACCAGATGGGGTTTATTTATTCCACACATTTCATTGAGAAGTTTAAAACATGTAACTATTAGACCAGGAGTACAATTAGATGAAACTAGCCACACTTCGTCTTTAAGATCATCACTTAAAAAGAGGTTTTGAGGTCTAGCTGGGTGATATATAGCTTTAGAGAGAGCCAGATACAAACATCATGCGTACTCTCCAAAATAGACACAACTGGCATATACGAACCTTTCTAATCATTGCTACAGGTTTGGTAGTTCACACCTACTACAATTCGTGCTTTGAATCATTAGAGTTATCCGTCACCTTTCCGCTAAGTTCTGCTACAAAAGGATCTAAAATAGATGAATCTTAATCGCCCTATAATTCTTGACTGCGGGGGTCATTCGCGTTTCCAATCGCATCAGCAAAGCTCAAGTCGTCATTAATTTCATCAGGAAATATATTATGTCGATCTTTTTACAACCTGTGAGAATTATATCGGATAACCCAACTTATTTCCCATCACGAGCCCTAATTGATTTCATAGAGAGGAATGGATAATGGTGAAGGCGGTGTAGACTTTGTGCCAATGTCAAACGGAAGAGCGGAGAGAATAGTAGGGACCATTAAATGGGAAATTAAAAAGAATGAATTATCAACGAGTAGGGCACGGGAAGAGGTCATCCCTACAGGATTGTATGAGTGGCGTCGAAGACTTCCATGTGGTGTTTCGCCGTTTCAACTAATGTTAGCTGTGCCACGGCGCAGTACCCGGCGGACGGCGTGTTAATGCTTATGGATTCAACCATAGATCATAGAGGGAATGAACTAATCGTTTACTGTGTTTGAAGAGTAAATCGCGGCATGAGACAGCTAGTGACCAGAGCCAGAAGCGTTCAGAGGTGGAAAGGAGTGTTATGATCCAGGCAGGGATCCTGGTTTTAGTAATGCATGGACAATCATTGGGGTCCGCCATCAAGTAGCCTGTACTCTTATCAGAATACTATGACCCCTGCCGTATAATTAGGAAAACAAATCCCCCGTACGAGCTATAATACACTCACGGACGAAAGTGTAGGCGTTCTATTTATGCGCGCAGGTTGAAGCTTACAAAAAGCACAGGGTGCTAAAGCCCAGCTTCCTAACCCGAATGCAGGCGAAACGGCTACAGCCGTGACACATGATATGCAAGGCCAAGGCGATGGCCAGGCTCGTATATGAAACGACCAATTTGTCGCCGAAAACATTGGTAAATAAAACGAAAGCCCCGAGCCGCCTGTGGTACTTGTAGATCCTCGGAGATCTCAAAGGATTCGAAGAACCACGAATGCCTGGAGGAGGTCCAACATATCCTTGAGACCTAATGACACGGCTCTCGTTACTAATGTTGTCGACATATCTTGCCTACACGCGGCGTCAGGGCAGGACGAAGACTTTTGGAAGTCTGCCATCGAGTCCTCGCGATACTAGATACTTCGCAACAAAACATGCAAGTTAGTCCAACGTTTGAAGGCCTCAAATACTCTGACTCCAAAATGGGTATTTGCAACAAAGATGCCCCGGACTCCAACGGTGGCTTTTCTACAAATTCGAAGGCGTCTTTCGTCGCTCGTGGTTTACAATAGGTGAAAGTAGTAGATTATAATGAGAAGTACGCCCCTGTCGTTAAGCTCACGTTGATTCGAGTGCTTTTGGCACTTTTGCGCATTACACCTGGAGCTGCATTAAATGGGTGTTGAGACGCCATTTCTGAACAGCGATGTGGCAGAGGACGTGTAAATGAAACAGCCTGATGAATTAAGGATGCCTCGGAACCAAATCATGTGTGCAAATTCCTGAAGGCCTGTATGGTTTGAAACAAGCACATAGGAGATGGCACCAGAAAATAAATGATTTTCTTTTTGATGGGCTCAAGTTCAAAAGTAGCATTAATGATCCCTGTTTTATAGTAAAATTTGACCCGACTTCCGACTCAATCATGATTATCCTCCTGTGTTGCTCGCGGGAGACAGTATGGGGCTTTTGAATGGATGACGGGGGAGGTAAACTGCCATTTTGAAATGAAAGATTTGGAAGAAGCGCGAATGTTTTTTTGGTTGAAATTTCACGCCGAAGATGCGAACGCTCCTTGCGTTTATCACAGCCACTGTTTCTTGGACATCGTTCTAGAGCATTTTGGAATGCAGAATTGTATACTTTTTCCAAATCTTATGAATCTAAACACCGACGAGTTGAACGTGGATCGGCCGGGAGATACGGGTTATTCGGCTCGGACAGATGATCCATACAGGAGAGCAATAGGGGCCCTCATGTATTTATCTGTTGGGATACGACCTGATTTATCTTACGGGTGGGCAAACTTGCACGTTTCTGCGAAGAACCAAGAGAGAAGCATTTGTAGGCAGTACAATGATTGTTACTATATCTCGCTGGGACCAAAGATTTAGGTCTTGTGTTCCGACTGAATGATGAGCTTGGCTTTTCTGCATACAATGACTCGGATTGGGCCGTAGATGTGACCGATCGCAAATGGACGAGTGATTTCGTGTTTCGCATGGCTGGAAGTGAAGTAAGTTGGTTCTCGCGAAATCGAACGGTTGTCGCAGCTACGTCATGTGAGGCCGAATACATGTCGTTAGTTGCAGGAAGTAAAGAAGGAATATTGCTGATACGTTTCGTTCGAGATATTCTTGAAACATGGACATCGCTGGCCATGAAAGCACTTGGAATTGATCATGCTACCACAATCTGCAGCGATAAAATGGGGGCTATCGAGCTCGCTCGCTCGAAACGAGAACACTAACAGATGCAACAGGCACATTGATATGTTACACGTGTAAAATGGGCCAAATCGAAAGTTGCCTGGGACGAAAGCCCATTTTCAGGAAACTCAAAACCACGGCGCATTTTGCAATTTTTCAAATCACTTGGTATTATACCCTCTGATTAGCTGCTAGATACGCCTCCATACCACTAATATCGCTCAACGTGGTAATATCTGAGCTGTTAATTGTAGACCATTCTGACACTTGGCATGTGTGGGCTGCTTGATGGTTTGTCTCTATTCTAGGCTCGTAGTACTGTACCCAATTTGTCATAGGTATAAAGTTTCCTATGTGTCATACATGTACAGTATCATAGGTGCCATAAATGTACAAGTAAACGGTGGTTTCTATATTTATTCTATAGTTGCCTGGACTGGCTGCATACAGCTTACACTATACTCATTATACTGGCTGCATGCAAATCACTTCTGCACAATTATGCAGCCATGGAATTTTGATGTAGCCACATCGCTTTTACAGTATTAAACTTATGTAAAGTAAGGCTTAATTCACGTTGAACGGCCTAAATGAGATTTATGTACTGTTAGGTGAGACAAGCCCACCGAAAATTGTTTTCTACTCTTATGCTATACTAAGGTCCCACATTTGGGTTCCTTTATAGCCTGAAGGATTACAGTTGCGTTGGCGGGACACGTAAGGCATATTTCCCGGTTGATTTTTGTATTGTACGTTTACGTAACAGAAGATGGATGGCTAGCATGCACGTAATGTTACTCATGTTTTGAGTATCGGTATTTCTGAATTTCCCGCAAATGCTGAATTTCTCGCGCATGCAAATCAGGGATTATGAGCTATTTCGGCTTGATTATGCTAAAGATTTGACGATGATAACGCCGCAATTGTGTATTTTGCTACTTTCAATCTGCTTTCATAAAGCCAAGGTGAGTGCCGACAATTAAAGCAGAGGCACGGAGTTCCCTCCGATTTCAACAACAACGTTATCTTTGACGTCTTCCTTCCTTTTTAATTCCCTCCTTCATACACGATCGTTCCCTACTTCTGTTTTCGTTCTTTCTCTTCATCTCTCATCATTTCCTGTTCCTTTAATCACTTATCCTTGCCCGAGGCTCAGAAACAGCCAACCGGATAATATCATCGGGCCGCTAAACTAGTGTTGAGATACTTGCGCGATACGACAGGACATTGTTTCCAATATAGACCAGGATTACTGAATATAACTTACCATGTGAGTGCAGACTATGCAGGTGATATTGGCAACAGCAAGTCAATGCCAGGATAGGTACTGAGATTGGGTGGATCTGTCTGCTCTTGAGAAGCTCAGAAAAAAAGTACAGTTGAGATCTCAACGTGTGAGTCCGAGTAAATTGTATTTGATTTACCTGCAAAAGTGGTAGTTTGGATCAGACGTATACTTAGTGAGGCTGGAGTATGCAGTCGGGAGGAGTCTAGTCCGTTTGTGATCGTTTCTTCAGACAATCGATCCGCAATAAAGTGGCCACCTGGGGAGCTACGACCATCAACACGTTCAAAGCGCATTGAATTGAAGGTCAATTTTATCCGAGATCTCATTCGCAGAAATATCGTTTCTGTAGGATTCATTCCCAGTGAAGAAAATGGTGCATATGCCCTCACGAAACCACTCGGAAGGCCAAATTTAAGGAATGTTCTAGACCAAGTTTTCTTCAAGGGGAGCATTCAAGGAGGACTGTTGATGACCTGATTCTGTGCACCACCATATTTTTTGTTTTTATTAATTAGATATCGGTTTTGATGCAATGATGTGATCAAACGGTTTTGTATGAAGTGACCCAAGTTTTCGTCAAATGACGAAATTTCGGGAAGCAGTGAACATCCATGATATGGTGAAGCTTGCGTCACAGTACACTGTCATTTGAATCAGTCATGAAAGTCTCTGTCAGTACTGACAAACAATTCAAATGCAGATATTAATGCAAACCGAGAATTTTTCCTACTGTCAGTTTGTTCGAATTGCAACTCTAATCATGAGAATCAATTGGTATAATTATTGTAGTTTTACATCAACCCACCCAAGTAAAGAAGTCAAGCGACTCCAATCTTCCTCAACATTGTTCACCACTGCTCAGCCATTCATTCCTCTTTACAACAACCTCTGTCGCCAATGCCTAAATCTCACCCGATGAATGATGCCCCAATTGATACTGATCAGGTCCCGTTTGAGGTGCATGAGGAGCAAAAAGGTGAAGTCAGAAATTGGAACAGTCATGCGGCGTCGCACCCGGAGGGAGAAACCAGGAGATATTGGCCTGCAAGAGGGGTGAGAGGGTGGGAAAGTAAAATAGGGAGGGGGGCGAGACACAGCTCCTGATGAGCGACTGACGAAGGGCATTGGTGGGAAGAAGAGAGAACTCCAGAGGAGTTGGACTGTCAAAGCCAACAGGAACAGCAGGAACGTGCGCTCTGAGTCTGGACGGAGGCAGCCTGCTCAACCGAGATTATCCAAGGATCTGGCCAGGAGCCAAGCTTCAAAAATAGTAGTTCCAAAAGCCACCGACACTGGTGAGGGCTGGCGAAAGAACGACAAAATTGACATTAAGGATGCGGTTCAACTTGTTGGGACATGTCAGACCATGTGCCCCGCCAAGGAGACAGAGGAACGCATCCTATAGCGTGATATATCAGTCTTTGAAACTGTAAGTGGAAGAGGAAGCGATCCTGATCCCGCAAAAGCAGTGAAGAAGTATCGCCGCTCTGCGGCCATTAACGAGAAGCCTATACCAGAGGATATACACCCCCCCCCGTTTTGTTGAGAACGATGGAACACCTCAAGACTGTATGTGACACAGAAGAGGAGTCATTCACGGAAATTTACAAGTTCGTGCGCGACAGAACTCGTTCTTTACGGCAAGACTTCACATATCAAGGTGTGCGTGACGATACTTGCATTAAGGTTCACGAGGAAAGTGTGCGATTTCATATCCTTTCAGAGCATCGGTTGGCAGGCAGTCACCCGGCGGTGTTCTTCTCGAAGCAGAACCTAGAGCAGCTAGATAAGTGCCTAATATCGCTGCGGGAAATGTACGACTTGCGTCGTGAAGAGAATTTGCCGACATCCCCCAACGAACCAGAAATGCAGGCCTATTAACTTCTCTTTGAAATGTCTTGTCCGCAAACTTGTGTCCGATTGCTTAGGGTATTCAGCCCAGATGTTCGAAACAGTCTTCCAGTTTAGTTGGCTCTGAAAGTCGTGAAGTCATGTTCTTGTTCGTTTTGGACTACGTAGTATTCTTCAAGTGTTTGCATACAGCACCGTACTTATTAGCATTTATGACGTACATAAGTCCCATCACATGCAATGTCAGACTTTAAGGATCATTAACTCTAGTCAAAGCGCAAGATATAACATTAGAGTCTCGAGATGAACCGAGCAGTTATGCTTCCGATAGGGGTAAATCGTCGGGAGAACAAACACCTAGAACCAGTTACCCTAGAGAGGAGGTTTTGCAAGCGACAAAAGTGCTGCCATGGTATGACTGAGCGAAGAAAAGGAAGTGGGAAAGGACGACAGTTGAGAGGGCTTAAAGCGAGTAGAGAAGGAGCAGGGTCTACCACTGATGTTCTTTGACCAGCGTAAGAACAATGGTTCTTTGGTTTAAAGTTGACTCTCAACTTCCTACTACTCGGGACTTGGCTTGAAGTTGTCTGCCAACTTGCTTGACCTCCACAAGAGGAAGCAGTTTACTCAGACTATAAAGACTTTTTGGATAACACTAAATTCTCATACAAGCATACTAAGAAACATAAAATACATCAAATGAAATCGTGTGAACGAAGAAGACTAACGCCAGATACTATCAGGACAAATATCTAGATGTCTTCCTTAATATCTTAGCCTTCTAGATCAGAGCCAAACAGTTCCCCCAAATATCCATTCCAACCAAGCAGTCCCCACAACTATCGGCGAAGGACTTAGAATTTTCCATTTTCTCCTGAGAAATATCTAGACCACTGAATATGCCCCTATCCGGTTCCAGAGTGGGGACCACCTGTTCCATCCTTTCCGGCCAGCTCCCCACTATTGCAGAACTTTCCATGTCTCCGTCCCCTTCATCCTCCTCGTAGTCCTCTTCATCCTTTCTTCATCTTCGTCAGAAGAGTCAGAGATAACAATTACTCCCTCAGTCTCCCCCTCGTTCTCCATGGGAGCTCTCCTACCGTTGAACACTTGTGGCTCCCACGGGTCCACCCAGTCCTCCTCTTCATCGTCCTGTTCCTCCTTTTCCTTCACCTCCTGTTCCTCTACCCCCTCCTCTGCTTCTGCTTCCTGCTCGAAGCAATTGCGGCGGACCGAACGCGTTCCGGGTCCATTCTTCTACAGTAGTCATCATAGTCGGTTGGAAAATTTGCTATCAGGGCCAGAGCGTTGAGAAGACGGCGGCCTCGGAATGACTTGGCGATGGTAAGGGACAGGAGGAGGTGCCTCTTACTTGAATTTCCTTAGATATCGAGGTGAAACGCCGCTAAACCCTTTCAAGTATTCGTCGCATCCTCTCCATTTCTTAAAAAACATCCCTTAAACATTCTAGATAAGATTATAAATTATCCATGAGCCGCTACGGCTTCCTTCTCCTCCATAAGTCGAGCATTTGCCTCTGTGACTTTCCTCTCACTTTCCATGCAGAACGATTTCCGAGTTTCTTCTTCCTTCTTTAAACGTCCTTGCTTGTCTACTTCTCGTGCTGCTTTTTCTTCAATATTCGCCTGAAGCTTTGCTTTCCTATCCGCCTCGGCCTCTGCCTTTTTGCATTCTTCCGAAGCAGAATTATCTGGCCGCGTGGATAATTTAATGTGGTCAGGTTTTGAGGATGCGGATGAGGCAAACCTTCTGGCTCACTCCAGGATCAATGTATCGTCGAGTGAAGGGAGGGGTCGGCTGCAGAGAACAGACAAGACGAGATTATAAAATCATCACAACGTCTCCACTTACAAAATATTGAGACTGCGGATATAAAGAATGCGTCTGTGCGCTACGCTGCCTAGTTAAAATTTCAGTGCTGCTGGATTAATTGCAATGATGCAATGGTATCCTGATTCAAGTGGTCGTTAAAGATTCTTCTGTAACCAAAGAAGTTAATTTTCGGTTGCTCTCTTCTAATTGATCTCCCTGAAGTCGAATATACGTAAACTAGTATGAAACTACTGTAAATATATTTGGTAGACCTTTTGAGATCAGATTGTTCCGTAAAATGTTACAGCAGCTGGAAATTAAAATCTGTAGATATTCTTTCTTTTCCCTTTTTTCTTCCTGCAGTATTTCGCAAGGAGTTCATCATCTTTTTCTCTGAAAAATTGTACTTCGGGCCACGATATGTGTATTCGTTTGTCAATGTTCTTATTATTGCCTAGAAAATAATCATCCAAAGATAATTTAGATATGGATAGTAATTTAATCTCTATTTAATACCCTGCAGGTATCTCTTTCAACAAAATCTTGAAAATTCTTTTATTTTCCTTTCAGTATTTCAAAAAATAGAAACATGATTAAGCTCCTGTTAGCCATTCGCGATATGGAACAGTACATAAATGATGATACCGTTCCTGAAGACGAATAAACGTCCACTTACAAGGCATGGAAGCAAGAGGATAAAAAGTCCCGAGGCAACATTGGCCTGTCCCTGCCCGAGGATCACCTGGATCACGTGAGGGATTCTGTCACCGCTCAATAAATTGGAACGCCTTCTTGGAATTTGTTGTTCGCCAAAAGTTACTAAATAAGCTGGCGGCCCGGACAGACTTCTACAAAGTCGAGACAATGGGAAAATCTTTTCCGGACTTAGGACGTGTATGACATCTTGCAGCTCGCCTAAAGTCAATGATAGTCTTCACTCATGACAAGTAGGTGGCTATAGCATTCCTCAACGGTCTAAGGCAGAGGTTCTAAAGCCTCATTGTAGTCCTTGACGCTATGGGATCTGAAGATAACACGTTCTGCGTAGAATACGTAAGAAATCTGCTGATTCAAGAAAAGCAACGTGCTTCGATGAAGCTTTCTAGACGGCAGACTCCGGCAAAAGCTGCTCTCATTGGGCATAACTCTGATTCAAGACGTGTTCCTCCGTTTACATGCACCAATTATGACCACAGTGAAAACTTTGCTGCCCTGGCTGGTGAAAAGACAGCAACTAAAGGCGACCGCCGCCGCCTGACTTTTCCTCACTTAGGAAGTCAGAGAATCCTACCGCGATGACTGATCAAGAGAAAGGGGATCCCGAAGCCAATGAAGTCGAGTACACATGTCTGTGTAACAAGGTAGATAACTTTTTTGTCAACATAACGTCAAAGAATCGGCTTATCAACTCTGGATGCTCCACGCACTTAAAGTTTGACAAAAGACTTTTCTCGGACCACAGAGAGGTCTCAAATATCCGCGTAGAAATGGTAACGAAAGCGTGTGCAGTAGTAGCTGGAGTCGGGACGGTCCCCATAACTCTTTCAGTGAACGCCAACATCAACATATAGAACTGCCTTAAGCAGGAGATAGGTGGACCATAACCACAAAATTTTTCAGAAATTGATTGATAAGGAGATAGATTCCCAACACAAAAAACAGACCTGGAAACTCGTGCCACGATCGGAAACGTCCAGTATGCTCACCTGTCGCTTGTTTTTCATTGTGAAGGTCATACCAGATGATAACAGCAAGTTGATTCAAAAGGAAAAAGTCGCCTGGTTTTGCGGTGATTCCAACAAATTGAAGGGGTTGACTACTCAGAAACGTTTGCCCCAGTGATCAAATCCACAACAATTCGATTGTTGCTGCGACTGCAGCCCACTTCCATTTAGCACTCCACCAAATGGACTTGGTCTCGTCCTTCTTGAACAGTGACTTGGAAGAGGATATTTTTATGGAGCATCCTGAAGGTAGCTTTAACTCTTACAAGGCGAACCATGTTTGCAAAATTCTTACCGCTATCTATTTTCCTAAGCAAGAAAGTCGACAATGGCGTAGAAAGATAGACAATTTCCTTATTCATACGCTTGGCTGCAAGATCACGAGAAATGATGCCTGTCTGTACACAAACATATCAGAAAAATGCCTCATTCCCATTTCTCTATTCGTGAATGACTTGCTTTTCGCCACTAGTGACCTGAAGGCCGTGACGTAGATAAAGGTGAACTGAACCAAAGATTTTATATAAAAGATTTAGGCGAAGCAAAAAAGTGCTCAGACTTGAAATAAATAGAAAAATTATTTCTAGACGGATCCGTATTTCGCTAACAGAGTATTCCAAGTCCAATTTAGAGCGTTAGGGTGTGGCAGGTTGCAGTCCCGTGAGTGTAATGGTGGAGCAAGGATTGCTTCTCGAGATTGCGAGACGATGACATGACTCCTGTATTGGTGGCAAGCCCCGTAAGGGCATTAAACTTCTTCCATGTGCACAAGTGGACATTTGTGGATTCTAACTTTCTCCTGAGGCCGTTTTGGAAGAGAATTAAGTAATGAGAAACACAAACACATTTACTAGATTAGCTAAAGATAAAACAGCTAATTCATGACGCATAAAATACCCCGTGTTCTCGCATACGTCGTTAGTAGCCGCCTCGACAGAGCTTGTGAACTAAAAAGCTTAGGTGGGTCAATATTAGGAACAGATGATTTCCATGAGATGGTTAGGGTACGAGCGTCACCTCCCAAATCATACAAAGAAATTGAGGTATCGTCAGTCCATTTGTTCACGAGATATAACAGTTATCTTCAGGAGGACCCTTTTCACAGAGTGTGGATTTAGATGTACTAAAGTGCCTCCACCTGTCGCCGGCCGTTCGGCCCGTCTCTGTAACATGAATTTCACGTTAAGGCCTTCTCGTGGCGATTTTAGTTCAGAGGACCAAGTTATCGGCTGACCACTAATTCAGCACCCTCAAAACAGACCTTTTTCTTGCGGAGGATTACTGCTTGTCCAGTTGACGTGTTGTGAAATCGATACTCCTGCAAGCGAACTTGAAAAAGGAGCAGTAACGATGCGAGATATAATATATAATCAAAGAGAAACTCAAATATCCAAATGACACGAGATACTTCAATTCACAACGTAATTAGCGACCGAAGGACGCACAATTTTGATTTGACACGTGCAACAGAAACAGAAGACTCAAGAAATAAAATTAATGAAAGAAAGAACAAGGATGACTTGTGATTGGGCCATGAAGGATGAATGTAGGGCGGGAGGCGGGGGAACAAGCGATGACTTGAGGAAAGAGAAAAGCGTACATCGTTTCCAATTTGTCGATTATACAGCCTTGTTGAACTAGTTTGGCTAACACTGCAAGCCAGGCTTGCGCAACATCCTTTTCATCCGTAGAAAATCCCTATGTTAGAGTAGCTTAGAATCAATCCAGCGAGCGCATAATTTCTGCATCGTATAACTTGATTGTTGCCGTGGATGCGTGGATTGTTTACATTAGTGTAGACAAGCGTCGTTAAATCCCCTTACGATATTCACCCATGATTTTTCAATTAAAAAACCCATTAAGTATTGAGAATTCCACATAATAAGTAGTTCTTTTTGAGAGCGAGTTCACAGCAGGTGGCCGAAGAAAAAGAACAAATCATCACACGACTGAACTCGACCATCTAGATAGGATTCGCGAAACGTGTTCCCCGCGGATCAATCCCCCCAAATTAAGATTCGATACTCTTTAACTCCAAGTAATGCAAATTCTGATGCAGCACCCATGCGAAGCGAATTCGAAGACCACGGAACTTGATTTGGCGGGGTCACATTGATGCTAGATAACACCGAGCGAATCCAGGCAGTCATCATACGTGCGCTGGTAGACAAGCGAATTCCAGGTAGTGCTCAGTAGTACCTGAAGCGGGATTCATTATTGCGGCTTAGCGAATCGTAGCGAATAAAAAATTCGAGGAGACTTTCCGCATAGCGAGTATTTCGCTTGAACGGTAGCAAGTGTGTGGCACGCGGGCGGTTTTTTCGGAGAGCCATAGCGTGATCGATAGAGCGTCGTGAGACGGCGTTTTTTTGCAGCTGAAGCGAGACTACATCTTCTTTACGTTCGAAGAACACGTACCTGACCAAAACTGCACAGGAGTTCAGTATAAACTCAACGACTGAAACTTGAGCATCCATTCCGGCGGTGAATATCAACTTTGCCACGACGCTTGGTAGAGATCGAGGCTCCATTGCGCTGTCAGGATAGGCGATAATTTTTCGTTTCAAGTCCTTTTCTTGAAAGGCATCAATAGCGAGTTAGACCAGCGTAGAAATTTCGAGAGGGCGGCTGATCCGTGTGTGTGCGGTTGTAACTGCTGAGAAATAGTTATGAGTTGATCCCCCTTTAGCACGTTCGTCAAAAAAAAAACTTATTCAGTGAAGTAGATAACTTTCAGAACCATCGGATCAATCAATACCATCTCCTGCGCAAAACTTTGTCCATTTCTTCTATAGAATCTCATTCGAGCGCCAATTATTTGGCGCTCTAGCCTTTTGCATTAAGGAAGTGATAGTAGCACCAACCATAGAATTTCGCAATCTAGCTACAGCGAAGACCGATTGCTGTAGCGTGACAGCTAGCGGGAGAGTGGTGACTTCTTCTGCGAAATTATCCAATAGCTGATTTCGACGGCAGAGCGTGCATTTGCGGCGGAGCCTATAGCGGAGGCAGGTAGAGCTAATCGGATGTGCGGTTTTGTCCTTGGAGCAGGCGAGCGAACTACGATTCTGTGGGTCATTTCGGCGTTACTGATATTCCTGAGGCGTTCTCTTGGAATATTTTCACCACCACGAGCATCATCAACTTTAGCAGCAGGTTTCAAAAGTTTGCTTCATGATGCCATCTTTCCATAAGACGTCGATCCCCAGGGAGTCATGGGCTGCTAACTCGCCGTTGAACCTCTTGCATATGCGGTTGCTGGTGAACGCGAACCGATAGATGGTCGATATTTGGACAGTTGGGGGTGTAGAGGACCTGTGTTGATGCGCCAGTCGTCTAATCTTTGGAGACGAGAGAGTCCGTCGATAAATCGATTGACGGCAGAAGAAAGAAACTCCGATTCTATTTTGATTCTGAACTTGAGCAGTAGGCCATAAAGAGCCCGGAGTTAGATCATGGGCCGTCGGGACCGAGTTGTCATGGCGTTGAGAATCGAGAAAACAGCTTGATTTTTTCCACAAATTTTCAGCTCAGTACTCTCCTGTAGAAGCGAATAGAACGCGCGAATGTTGTCCCTTACTGCGCGCAGCTCCAGGAATGTCATCTGTTTGACGCGCAGGAAGGGATCCCATATCCCTTGCACTTCCCATCTTCCTTCTGCTCCCGGTCGAAGATCCGATACGGGAGCTACCCCCTGCCCTATCGAGTTCTATGCGTGTGATTGTTGCGCCATACTTGAGCGTGGAGCCGAAACCGGTATTTCCGGGGGGACTTTTCTGTTAGGTCCCCCAGTAACCAAAATACCGTAGCGCGGCATGAGGCAAATGGACCCGTTTCTTCTAGTTGTTTTTAGGGTCTTGAGGGAGTCCTTGATGGACCGGGTATAGAAGCGCGCGAGAAGCATTACGAGAGAACATGATATTACGACTCCTGCGAAGTGAAGAAGTAGCTGGACGTCGGGCAGCCGGTGGTTCCTACGCGCTTGGCGTAACAACTGCCTTGCAATACCACGACTTTTTTCCATGCGGCGAGCGTATATTACGAATAAGAGTTTCGAATTGTCGATCACGAAGCCGATATGATCTATTTTGCGTGTTCCATGTCATTTTCCTTTGTCCTCCTTTCAAAGTAGACCACAAGAGCGCAGAATCGAATCGACTTGCTATTTAGCTTTGCGTAGGCGTGAAGGTATTCGGACTGCGACGAGGAAGTCGTCCATGTAAGGGTGGATTCGGAGTCGAAAGTTTTCCCTGACGTAGCGAGCGAACAGCCTCACCAACTTGATAAAGTAGGCTGGGATAGTCTCACGCCAAACCGGAATCACCTGCTATCGATTTTGAAAAGGAGCCAATTGCGGATATTCGGGTGAAGTCGTAAGTGGTTATATCCTTTCGCAATATAGAAAGAAAACATCAAGTCCCTTTCTACGAGCTCCAATGCGAAACATTCTGGTATCTTCATTCTAACGGGCATATTCCTGAACAGTTGTGACTGGCGGGAGAGATTTAGAACCAATCGTCGTTTGTGAGCGATTATAGTCATGAAGGCGTTCGCAATGGGATAGCCTTTTGTCAATAGCAAGCGAGCGGTTTCGGCGGATACCTTCTCGTAGTTTTGTCGATGCATCGCCTCTGCAATAGCTTAGTCGAAGAACTCGCGCTCTAACTGGTTGATCTAAATCCGAGGAATGGCGAAACGGGTCGCGAAAAAAGAGCTTTTGATAGTTCCTCGTAGATTCCAAACTTGAGGGCCCTTAGGAGAAATTCTGAAGCCTTCAAAGTTTGGGACCAAAAGGGACCAGCCCGTTTAGAGTTGCGCCAAAGGACTTGGGACACGGAAAAAAACGGGAAAATGTCGCGAAGGCGACGGTTTTAGTTGCTCGAATTATCGTCGCGGTTACCCTTTACTGTGTTGCTCTTATTTCGTCCTCGGCTACCCTGAGAGGCCTTCTTATTGGACTCATTCGCGTAGGCTTGCTAGCGAAGCTTGGCGAACTTGGTGTTGGTTGAGCAGTAGAGCTCGGAAGAGTACAGAAGATCGTCCTCCGTGAGGTAGCAGCGTACCATAAAAGCCTCAGATTTTCCTGACTTGAGGGAGTCGGTGAAGAAGTCGACGCTTTCCAGAACTCGATGATACGAAGCTTCGGGGAAGTGCTGAACTACGGCTAAGTGCTCGGTAGCAGCACTGAAATCCTTCGAAGCGGGAGCTTCGGCAACACGGTGGCCGAAAGCAAAAGCGATTTCCGATTTGTTCCCGATGTTCCAGAGGACCTCGGCTTCCAAGCGTCACGTAGATCTGCCGACTTGATGCGGCCGAATAGGGCTTCTGATTCGGGGATGAAGCACTTGGCAGGAAAAGGAGTGCTGGTCGAAGTGCGCTAGAACTTTTTAAGCTTCCTTTTTCAGAATAAGCTTGACGGCTAGTGAAGGTGTCGCAAACTGCGTCAGGGGAGGGAGCCGGCAAGGTGACTCGGAGAAGTCCTCTGTAGAAAGTTCCAGCTGCGTTGGATTCGGCGGGAGGCTGCACCGTGTCCGAGGGTATCAGATCGGGCTGACTGATCGCGACAGGAGCTGCGGCAGGTATGGCAGTAGGTCCTTGCCAGGTCTCCAGAAGAGCGAAGATATTGGAAAGCTTATCGTCGATGCATATAACCTTGTTTTCGAATGTGTTAAGGCAAAAGTTAGCTGACTGCAATGAATCAGAGAGAGAAGCATTGAAAATGCTGAATGCGGTTGTGTGAGGGTCTACCTAGACGGGTGATTCGTCCGGAGCATGGTGATAATGAGAAAACAAGCGACGACTTGAGGAACGAGAAAAGCGATTACAAGTTGTCAGCTATATAGCCTTCTTCAACTGGCTTGGCTAGTACTGCAAGCCAGGATTGCGCAACATCCATTTCATCCGCGAGTATTCCGATGGAGCAGGGATTGGTTCTTGAGTTGGCGGGACGATCACATGACCCCTACATCCGTCGCAAGCCCCATAAGAGGCACAGAACGTCTTCCACATGCAAATGTGGAGACGTTGTGGTTTTAAAGTTGCCACTGAGGCAGTTTCGAACGAAATATAAAGTTTCCAAGAAATAATGAGCGATTTCGAGGAGTCAGCGATTTATGCAAAATTTGCATAAATTTTGACGAGAGAAAATTGGTCCATAGTTCCCTAGGCTACATATTGCTTCCTGGAACCTCATTGGCTGATAGGTAAAATGCTTTCATTCTATTGGCTGGTGGAATACACGTGTAATGACTGTAGCGGTAAAAATGTTGAATAAGAGCTATTTGAGAGGGCAAAATGATGTTTATGGGGTACTTTTACGTAGGGTAGTGTACTGTAAGTGGGTGAGGAATTAACTGTGTAAGAGCTGTGGAGAAGTATGGTATGTACACGTAGAAGTGGTGGCATTTGTGTATGAAATCTACATGTGGTCCAGCAAAGATTTGAAATCTTTAGTGCAGTGGTGTCCACATGGTGTACAGTCACCCACGATTTAGTGCCACCCTCGTACATAGGCTAAAAGTGCGCACTATATTGGGGGTGCGCATTAAATCGACACCTGACCCTCCCCTCTAAATTTAACTAAAAAACAATAACGTGACCCATATGCTCCAATTTTGTGCCAAGCCCCTGAGGGTAGCACTATACCGAGTGTAGCACTATCAAATCGCGCACTAAATCGAGACCCCCCTGTACTATGTACGGGTGTAACTGTACTTCATACTGTACTCCGTACTGTACTTTATACTCCACATACTGCATAATTGGCAGGTGTGGAACTGTACTTCATACTGTATTTCGTACTATACCTGGTACTGTAATCGATTTGTACAGTGAGAGTCGGTTATGAGAATCAATGTCGTGATTTACACCGCTCCGTTCTCTTTAGGTACAGAAGAAGGCCGCCTGCATCCGTCGGCTAAATTCAACTACTCCATTCCATGGATGCATCAGTCCGTTCCATTCTCGGCTGCATCCGGAAAGAGATATTTGAATCTGTAATGTGTTATCGAGATTTTAGTCATTATTATGGTTTTGTTCAGCTGCATCCCGAAACAAGTATGTTATTCAATAATATGTATAAATGAAGGGACTAGCTTTGATTACTATTTGTTAAGCTGCATCGTGCTGGTGCAATACGGAAGCAAATCTTTATTCTATAATATGTATGAAGATTCTACTGACATCTTCAGGCCTAGCTTCATTCTTCGGCTTCATCCCAAAACCTTTATCATATTCTATATCTGGATGAAGGACTGCGTTTTTCTATTTTAGATTAAGAGAATTCGGTTCCGATGGGTTGGCAAAATGAGGTACTTTATTTATAAAAAGATTGGAAACACCTGTTTTACACGAATTTATTAACTTTAGAAGCGGTTCTAAAATGCACCTAATGAACGTTATAACCTGGCGAATATGTTTTAACCTGCCCAAATGATTTGATTTATGGTATTTCGTTAATGTACGAAGTGAGTTATTGAGTTGGTACAGATTTTACTTAAGATCAGAACTTGTCTACCCAGTGAATTCTGGGTAGCCAAGCCCGCAACTTAATCCGCCCAGCAAAGTTCCTCACTCGATTCATCTTCCATTACTTTTGATGTTCACTCCTACTGCGGAACAACGCTTGTTGATTTTGGAGAAGCTCAAGAAAATCTACGAACTTCTTGTTGACGATCGAGTGTCTTTACCCTGGCCTTGAGTTGACTCGGGTGGAAGTCTCGCATGATAAGCTTTTATCACTCAAGCTTGGCAGAAGTTGTACACAGATGGTATGCCGCGCCGATTTGGACTGCATAACTGCAAGCTTGCGGGTAGTCTAATGATTGAGTCATTCTTTCAGCACTTGCCGGGAGAATGAACAGTCTTCTTCAAGACGTGCAACTGTATCAGCAAATTATGGGGTCTCTGCTGTACTTGGCGTTACGCACAAGTATGGATATCCTGGCTCCGGTATCATCTTGGCACGATTTCATAAACACCCGACAGCTACTGTCACAGGGCTTTGAGACGGGTGCTGCATTACTTGCGGGGACTCACAATCAAGGACTTACTATTCCAATCTGGGCCTGTGGATATGAATTGGTATGTGAACGGACTACAGAAAAGAGGTAATGTTCTATTAGAAGCCCAAGCCAGGGTCCGATAGTCCTTTGCAGTGGCAGTCCCACCTCTATAAGAACACAGCACACGAACTGTAGACAATGACAGACCGAAGACGTCTACCTCAAATACGTATAGGATCAATTTTATTCTTCTTAGATAACTACTTTTCAAGTGCTCTTTCCCGTTCTCGTGTCGCTTAAGAATTCCGTGGGACTCGAGTACTCTATCACAGAAAATACACCTAGGGGTCCTGTTCCTGTTCTCTTTTCTAATGCTATGACCCTTGGAAAGAATGTGATCGTAGAGTGTATTCAAACCGTTGCAACTAATGTCGCAAATCTTGCAGAACCTCTTGTGCCTCGGCGGTACTTTTAACTTCGCCTTACGCTCTCTCTTTGCAACTCAATCTGCAAGAGATTTTGCTTTTTTGACCGAGAGGAGTTGAAATTTCTTTATTGCCTTTGGCACATTTACTGCTCTACGAGGGATCCTATATATTTCCACAGCCGTAGGAAGGGCAGGAGACCATGGCGGCGGGCACAAAGGCTCCAAAATTTCAATCGATTCCACACTTGATTTCCTCCTGGACGGCTCAGTCCTCACCGATGTTACCCTAAGCACACTCCGCACCAGAGCTAATTCCTAGTCTAGCAGAACCCGGCAAGAAAAAACAAAAAGCCGGGAGAGAAAATGGAAGTTATCGTCAGTAACAGCTTTTGGAATTATAAGTCTTAGGACCAACCAAAAGGTGCAAAGAGAATCATTTCGATGTGCACAAAAATGCAATTACTCCAGTAGCTTACCAGAAACAAGAGACAAATCGAGATGATCGGAGGAAAGATTTAAGTGATTGACCCAAACATGATAGACAGAATGAGAGAGCGGGAGCGAGGGAGCCAGACAGGAGTGAGGGAGAGAGCGGGAGAGCAGGAGAGACAGAGAGAGAAGGGCAGTAATAAAGAGGGACCGAGATGGAGAGATGAGAGAGGAGAAGGTGGTGAGGAACTTTACTCAGGTAGAAGATGGAGAGAGACCGGGGCTTATATAGACTTCAAAGCGAGTCAACTGATGCTTTCTGTTGATCGAAGGAAATTTCCAGAAGACATATAGACGACGGTGAGTGTCTACCCTTAAACTTGCTTGAGCTGATGTTAAGTAGATCAGCTCAAGCTTACAGCACTGTACAGTGCAGAAACATAACGGTCAAGTTCTAGGTTGAACGGTAAAGTACAGTAATAACTGTAAGCCTCTTAGTGATTTGTCCGCTGTCAGAAAAACGCAAAGAAGTGAAATTACACTAACAAAAAACAGTACCAAAAAAGCAGCAACAGCAGGAAAATGGATGATTCAATGTCAAAAAAGAGCGAAACAGTGGTCAAAATACGTAGACTGGGCCCATAACCTGATGATAGTTTCTGAAAGGGGTCGTTTTGAGGGCAGGCTGCGTGGGCAAGTTAGAGGTCAGGTTGACTTGCAGGCTTTGCTACCCGGGTTTTATTTCGTTCCCTACAATTTTTGTCTTTAGATACACGCTACAACTACTTCATCTTTAGTAAACACGCTCACAAAACCCACCAAAATGATGTTTTTCGGCATTTTGAATTGTCTTGGCCCAGCAGAACTGCCCACTTATTCCATTTCCGAAAATGCTTCTAAATCTGCCAAGATTACATCAAACTACCCGGCCCGCCAAATACACCCATACAGTACCTTATTTCCTTCAAGAAGTATCATAGATGCAGCCGGGGATACAGTCAAAGTAAAAATAACATGAACCCTCATTCGTAATATGGACTTAGTGGTAAATAAATGCACCCTCATACAAGACACAAATTCAGGAACCCAACAGCGAGACCTACATAAAAAACAGTAAATCCCCATCTCCAAATTCATGACAAAGGTAGATATTTATGGCACCTAATACCAAATATATGTATGAAGCCACATAAAATATCTTGGCTACTTCATACCCAATATATGTATGAATCCCATCACAAATGAACTCAGAAGATTCATACAAAATATATATATGAAGTCACATAAAAATATCTCTTGTGCATCATATTTGTGTGATAAATCTTCACACAATGATCTTCGATTGTCATAGGACAGTAACAAGTGTTGGTGCAGTCTCATGACTAAAATTTTCATACTTATTATAGATTCAAGTATTGCATGCCATATCATAACGCGTCATAACTGGAATCCTCATACTTATTATGGATTCAAGTATTGCTCTGAACAGCCGGGCATGTCCCTGCATAAAAAATTTCAAACTCTCAAAAACTATGACGACACTTCATGCAATATATTGTACTCCTACTGTACACGAGTATAACCAATGTGCACAACTCGTGCGGTATATGCTACAGTAAGAAGTACAGTATGAAGTACAGTACGGCGCACAGTCCAACATCTGACAACCGTGCAAGAGGTGCAATCCCTTACAGAATAGGTTTCTACGCCTCAAGGTACCATATGTGCCTTTCATACATGTGTATAACGTCATACACGTGTATTTTTGTGTTTTTTGGGAGGACTTTTTCTTACCCTACAGTATACTGTATGCACAAAGAACAGTCCATCCACTATTTCAAAAGTCGTAAAGCATCATTATGATCTCTCGACCAGGCAACATCTATTGCTGCATTACTGTTGCCATATTTCTGATGGAATCTACTCTGGATGAGTTTGAATGATAGCTTTTCTTCATCAATATGGGCAGCGTCGAGTGCGGAGATGAGACTTTCGAGGCAGTCAGGAAGCCCATTAAGAAGATCTATGGCCATCTCGCAGTCCTCGATGTTGATATATATATATTTTTAGTCGGCTCAGTTGCACAGAAAAGCAAGCACATGTGGCTCAATAGTTAACGCTTTCAACAGGTTATGGGCCCAGTTGACGTTGCCGCTGTCGTCGTGGGTTCGAACTCCGCTGGGTGCTCTGAGTTGGATACATGTTCTGAGCGTTACTGTAATGCTCTATGTAAGCCCTATACCTATCTACAAGCATCTTGTGGTAGTGTTCCTGAGCGAGGGGTGATTTTGAAATATATATGTTGTGTTCCACTTCGATGCACATGAGAGCCAGCTTATGTGGCTCAGTTTTTAACGCTTTCAACACTCTCCGATTGCGGACATTTGCTTCAAGGTGGCCGCAAGTGGCCGAATATGAGGGGCAAATGGGAGAAAAGTTTCGGAATACTTCATGTTTGCGGAAATATGGAATCGATGTCTGGCAGTAAACTTATTGAGAACTACGTGTTTCTCAAATATATTGCAGATAGAAGACCACATCATCTTCGCAGTACTGGCGTGTTGGACCTGCTTTAGGTGAGTGTCTGACAGAGTCAATCTAATCATGGCTCTTTTCCTACAATCGCCATTCTTTCAAGAGGAGTATGTCGCTGACGATAACTCTGGAGGTTCTTCAGTGAAATGGTCATCGACCTGTTTCAACGACAACACGAGCTGCATCTTTGACTTCTACATGTGAAGGTTGTCATCACGTAGATTTTCAAAAGTATCGATACGAAGACCGGAAGAGTCCATGACGAAAAGCGGGAAGCAAAGATCTGTGCTTACGAAGTATGGTGCACAGAGAGTCAAGAAAGAATTTGCTTATTCCTACGACTTATATTGCTGTTGCGATCGTTCCTTGCTTAGAATAGACGGTTGCAGCGAGCGCAATGAGTGATGGCTGAATTCCGTTCGGCTTGTTTGTGACATTTCTTTCCACCTCTGTGTTGCTCTAGTTGCTTTGGACCTGAGACTTTTAGCTAACATAGATCGCAAGTGAGTAGAGACGATCTTAGTTTGATGACAGACAGAGCTGCTCTCTGAGCAAGTGAGGCCGGAGAAGGAGGCTCGGCAGAGAGTTGAATTAGAACCTTAGAGATGGAGGAGGACTACATCTGGAAGGAGGAACAGGCGACATTGGAGAATAAGCAGTAACTTAGGTCGGCTCTTGTGCTGTTTTGGGCGCACAAGAGGTAATTGATGGTTGAGCTGATGGTTGAAGTAATGGCCGAAGCTTCCAGTGAGCAGACCAGGGTCTGTACATAGATGAATACAACGAGAGTGACAGTGAACGGTAAGTAAACAATACCAAATTCAAAGGAATTCCAGAAGAAAGGCCTTGGGGGCGTAATACTACAAGGTTCTGAGAGCTCATCTAGCATATTACGGTGAGACTGAGAGCTCTTGCCTATCATGGAAAAGTTCCATTGATCCGCTTGGCGAGACAGCACAAGGCACTTGCTGATTGATCTCGCCTAGAAAGTATCTGGGAGTAGACCAAGTATCCATAATGGCTTCGTCTAATTGGCTCGCTGCTCTTGACATGTTTCATCGGTCTCAGATTACAGTTCAACAGTTGGACTGGTGTCTCCTTACATTTCCATGTTGCACTGATGCTTTTCTACAGTGCTTATGCCGTGTTTGAGGGCTACTGGCGGGATATTATGTACAAGAAAATACTACTGGGCATATTCGTCACATACCTTGAGGCACTGGAGATGTCTCGTGACGCACTAGGGAAAAAGTTATCGGAGATATCACCTCGGCCGATGCAGCTGCTTTCTTTCCCTTTGGCTTTGCGATACGACTAGAAAAAACAGGCAGGTTATTTAGGCGAGGATGGGGTTTGCAGGCGATGAGCTTTGATCGAAGACAAGATTTCTTCTTGACAGCCACCGTTTTCTTCTTGCCTAGAGCAAGAATATGTTGAATAAATGCTTTCTTCTTTAAAAGAGGAGACATATTTCGGTAACCTCGGGATTGGTTGCAGGGGAAGTTACGTCGTCACATTCACGGTCGGATTTGATCGCAGATTGGTGGTAATAAAGCGGTACTTGCGACTAGCATGTTCAACCTCTTGAGCGTTTCGATGTTCGGGAGGAGACGGCGACAGAAAAAGGATACACAGTACGACTGGATCAGTGCGAAAGGTTCCAGTTCCTCGTTTGGAGACAGACCAACAGGTAACCACTGAATATTTGGATTGTTAACTCAGGGTGGAGGATAGGTGTGGATGTCGGTGTAATTAAAGTGAGACAGGAGACAATTACAGTTGCAAATAGATGCCGGCCGTGAGGCAAACCTGGTATGAAACATAGAGACAAAATCAGATGCAACAGGAGGCTGAAGCAACTAGACATACAGAGCAAGGAGCATTTAATAAAGAGATGGGAGGCGATGTCGGGCCGCAAAACCAACGGAAGATAGATAATGCAGAGAAGACAGTCGGTAATTAGAGCACGAGACAAACAACGACAGGTGCGAAAGTACGGTCCGGAAAGCTAACTAGAACAAGTCAAGACAGCGAAGTACCCCTTTTTTGGAGATGCACCCCCTCCAACAACTTCCACACGGCAACTTCCAAACGGGTTCTGACAGAGGGTGAGCGCCCAAGAGAAGGAGTTGAGAGGATAAAAGATGGTGATGATGCACTACTGAGACTGGAGACGAAGTGAAGGTCGGTCGTATATAGAATTTGAGCCTGGTTATTCGAAGCTCTACAGCTGTGACTGGAAGTTTCCACAAGAACAAGAGACCACAGTGAAAGAATAATTCTAAACTATGTGAGCTGATCTAGTGCTGATCAGCTCACAGATCTGCAAGTGAACGTGCAGTAGTATGGTAATGGTTCACGTATGAGGTTGTCAGTACACTGTACAGTACAATACTTTCACTGCCCTGGAAGGCATACGGAAAATTATCCGTTTCCTCTCGTGAAGATTACAGTAGTTACGGCGGGAAAGTTTTTGGTGGCGGTTATCAATTGTTTGCACAGTCGTAAGACTGTAATAATAAGTTACGGAAGTCAACAAGAGAATTTAGAGATATAATATGTTACTTACCCTGCCAGAGAACTACAGTGAGAGCGGGAATTGATGTTATTGGTTGAATTTTACCATGAAATATTTTATGCTATGTTTTGATGTGTATGTACAGTTGTATGTACGAATTGCTCGCGCGGGTTAAGTTATGATTAGATGCGATCCCGCTATTTTTTATGTTAGTCTAAGTTTCCTGATTGGTATATTTGTAATTTGATGATATTGAGCGAGGCGGTGTTTAATCTCAGAGCTTGGATGAACGTTCATATTGGGAGGAGCATACAGCATAAGCCTTGCCTCCGAGCAATTCAAAGTAAATCAGCTAGACACATCACCACTTTCAGGCCCTTTATCAATGTTTTCACTTCTCCAAATCTATTAGTTTCAACAGCTTATGGGCCCAGAATTTTAATTGCTGCATTTTGTTTTGGATTTTTTTTCTCCAGCTCATTGTTCTTTTTGATTTTATTTTGTGCTTCGGGTGCTGTGATCTGTTTGATCTTGATGCCTTTTGGGCCTTTTGTTTAATGTCTTGGTGTGTATCTGCCTGTGAAATCAAGTCAGTGACTTAATATTCACGAGTGGACTGGAGTGGCAGGTGGTAGATCAGTTGGTGCAACCTTTTAGTGGTGTTTTCAATCAGTGAATCGCTGCACTACAGCTTAATTCTCTTGGGAAAAGTTGCTTGAGTAACTGTTGAAGAGTGCCATCGTAACATAGAGTTCCACTAGATGTAAAATGTGCGAACAGCTGTTGAAACAGAGAACTGCTTGTACGTGAGCTCGACGACTTGAACTAAAGGTGGACTTGTTGACGTGCTGCTCCTACCGGTTCTTTTCGTTAGATAACGGTGATGGTTGTGAAATCAGGTAGTAAGTGGACTTTTTGCTGAACAGGGTGTCGTAGCGTACTGCACAGTCTCAGGAAGCAGCCAACTGGCTCTGCAACTTCCTGTAATAGGCTGGCTTGGCAAAATGGAGGTACCGGTAGCTGATGAGCATATTGCGGTTAGCGCTCTTTGTGGCCTATCAGAACGGTTTGAGCATCTCATTGTGGCAGCTGACGTAGTGACTAGTAAAAATACTTTGTCCTTGGACTTCGTAAAGAGCTGCATGCTTCAAGAATAACAACGTATGGAAAAAAGAGAGATGTCTTGAAGTCCTATAGCTCCAGCGCTCTTATGATGGGGAATAGAATGCAGAAAAACTGCAAATACTGCAAGAGACCCGGTCACACTGAACAGTTCTGCTGGAAAAAGAAACGCGACGAACAAAAAAGAGCAAAAATGTCAATTCCTGAGAAATCTACCGACCTCTTTGGTAGCTTTGTGTCAGGACAAGGTGAGTAAACTGCTTTAGAATCCAATGAAATCCTTTTTTTCTGAATTGAGGTCAAAATCAATCTGATGCTGGTCTTAGGGTTTCCATTGTCTGGCACATTGACCCAAAAGCCACCGCACATATAACATTTAATCGGAACTTGTTCGAAAGCCTCGACTCTGTGAATCTGTTTGATGTGTTAATGGTAAATGACTCGACCGCCAAGCCTCACGGGAAAGGCTCCGTGATTTTCACACTGCTCGTAAGCGGTACACCTGAGAAATATCGCTTGACGAACTTTATGTATTTTCCGGAGCTGACATAGAATTTGCCCTCAGTGTCAACTATGGAAAAAGCTGGCCGTAAGGTCGAATTTGAGAATCACGCTTGTAGAATACTCCACCAGAGACAGCTCTTTGAGGAGGAAGCCCGTCGCATTGGTCTCTATGAAATGAATACGTATACTACGGCCGCCTAAGAGATCCAAGAAACTGTATTAGTTCCACAAAACCTTTCGCTATGGCACGCCAGGCTTGCCCACGTAAACGTGGAGGGAATAAGAAGCATGGTTCGAAGTAAGACAGTTACAGTCATTGATAGTTACCCCAAGCAAATTGAAAGGTATGTGAATCCTGCATTTACGGTAAAAGACACCGTACAAATATACCAAAACGGGTGGGGCACGTTTGTCAAATATTCTTTACCTGGTCTATTCTGATGTTCATGGCCCTCTCTAAATTGGGTCTTTTGGTGGTTCCCGATACTTTGAGTCCTTCATTGATGACTACTCACCCTTTTGTGTTGTCTACACAATGAAAGAGAAGTCCGAAACTTTTGCCTGCTTCAAACGGTTCCATGCATATGTAGAGCGACATACAGGCAAAAGGCTGAAAATGATACTCTTTGGTAGTGGAGGTGAGTACATCAACAAATCCTTTGAGCAGTATCTGGAGAAAAATGGTATTGTTACAAAAACGACGGTTCCGTATAATCCACACCAGAATAGAATCGCGGAACGCTTGAACAGAACCAATATTGATTTGATTCACTCTATGCTACACTTTAAAAATCTTGAGCACGAGTTCTAGGGAGAAGCATTGGCTGTCGCGGTTTATGTACAGAATTGGGTGACCACAAATACACTTGGTCAAACCACTACCCCGTTTGAGTTATGGACATGTTGCAAGCCGCACCTCGTTCACTTGCGTGGATTTGGTAGCAAATATTGGTTCGTAATTCCAAAGACAAAACGTGACTGGAAGCTATCTCCAAGAGCACAAGAGGCAATAATGATTTGGTTCTCGAAAGGCTCATAGGGCTACAAGTTCTGGATGTCACCAATCGAAAAGCTGTGGTATCTCGCGACATAACTTTTGATGAGGCATATATAACCAAGTGAAACCATTCCGAAGGAATCAAGGATGCTCATGTTGACATATTTGACTCGATTGACGAAGTAGCTGAGCAGGTATCTATGTATATTGTCTCAGAGTAATTCGATGACACTGCCATCAATATTGAAACTGTCGCTGATGCAAAATCTGCTTTTGCTCATCCGCTACAGGAGCCTAAGTTGGCCCAACCGACAGTTCGATCCAGTCCAAAACGCCACAGCCGAGGCGAATGGTGGAAATCATCTCCAACTGCCTTATTTTCTGCATCTTGCCCACCAGATCCACAGTCATACAAAGATGTCATATCTTGCGAGGGAAGCGAGAAGTGTTACAAAGACATAGATAAGGAATACAACTTCATACTATAAAACGAAATTGGGAGCTTTTGCCTCGTCCTGGCGATCAGAAGTTTGTTACATGCAAATAGGTATACGTGACAAAAGATGATCCTCAAGCAGATGGAAAAATGTAAAAACTTGGCTTGTTGCCCGTGGTTCCTCGCAGATTGAACGTAGTAACTATAATGAGACGTAAGTTACTGCGCTGAAACTCACGTCAGTTCGAATTTTGTTGACGTTGGTTACATCGATGATTCTTTTGTTACATCAGATGTATGCTGTTACTGCTTTTCTCAATGGGGTTTCAAAGTGTGTGTGTACATGGAGCAGCCGGAATTATTTCGGGTCGAAGGCAAAGAAATTTATATGTGGACTGAGGCTGGCTAATCGCTGTTGGTATAAAGAAGTCGATAAACTCATCATTGAGCAGCTAGATCTTTTTAATTCAATTTCACTCTTTTTGCTTTTTTCTGACTGCTGGAAACTCGGGAAGAGGCCTACAGGTATTACTTTACTTTACTATTCAGCCTAGAACTAGACCGTTATGTTTATGAACTGCACAGTGCTGTGAGCTTGAGCTGATCTACTTTAGATCATCTCAAGCAGGTTTAGGGTTAGACTCTCATCGTCGTCCACACTTCTTTTGGAAGCTTCCTTTGATCAAACGCAAGCAACAGTACACTCGCATCGAATTCTCTATGTTGTATTTCACTTCACACACCTTACAGCTTTACACGAATTCACTGCATCTACTGTACTGTAGATTCAAACCACTGGAAACCTTGCAACCAGGGCTACTAGGTACTTTGCTGTCATTACACCTTCCTTACAGTTCTGAAGACAGCGTTTGACCCCATTGGTACACTCTGAATAGTTACGGGCGAGTTGCACAAAGGATATTATTTCATTGCTTTACCCATCAACAGTTGCCTTGCTATCCCATGCCACCGGGACCAATGTACTTCTTACATCTTGTCAGAGTATGTCACTCGTGCCGACTACAATTCTGAAAGCGCTACTCACGATACCGTCAGGGCTTTTTTACGGGAACACCTTTGAATTCGCTACTGTTAGACTGCATTTTCCTTTAGTTTGTAGCTATCTTCAGTTCTATACAAACCCTGGTTTGGAGCGGCCGGCAGAACCAGGGAGCCTCAACCAAAGTTTCAACCACAGTTCTACCTTGATCTGTTCGTGTGCGCTTAACACCCCACATCGTGGTAGCATCTCAAGTAAGTTTTTGCCTTATGTCGCGTTTTTACAATCCGCCAGTTGGGATAAAATCTCTACTGGATTTATCTCCGCTGCCCGTTGCAAACATAGAGTAACCTTTTGTTTCCACTCTGACCCTTACGCGGTAACCCCAGTGTCGTACAACAGGAAGTCAAAGGGCCGCCCTCCGTCGCCGTCAGAGTACGACTTAGAAGACCTCGCCGACTTTCGTTCCACGCCCCCTCGCCATTAGTACCGATTGGCGAGGAAGAAGGTCCCAAGACTCAGCTTCTTCAGTCGACTGCGAGAGCCCCAATCGCCCTACTCAGCCCCGAGGAGCCCAAGACGCCGACGCCGACTGGCCAGGATCTCGTTTTACCCCGAGCACTTTCAGTAGCGCCTCCCTTGTCACCGTCGAAGAACCTCGCACCCCTTTTAGATCGTTTGCCCTACCCCAACGACCGGTATTCGATCATTCCCCCGGTCCCGAGGAAGCCGTCGGGTCCGACCGTCCCGAACACGTCAAGGCCACCGACAACTTCGAAGGCTCCTCCGAGAAGGCTTTAAGTGCTGCCGGACGCCGCCTTTGTTTCGATCCAAAGGGTGGTAGACCATCCAATACGCAAGCGAAAAGCCCTCAAAAAGATTGTGGATAAACGATAATCCGAGGTCCTCTCCGTTTCATTGTCGTCATTGACAAGTCACTGCTCCGGTCGCGTTCAGTACTTCGAGACCCTCCGTTCCCGTCTTCAAATCCTCAGTACAAGCAAGAAGTATTATAAGTGCAAGGACTGCAATATTGAGGTGTTCAGTGAAAAAGACCTTGTCCGCCATCAGAACGGGGATCAGCATCGATTCACAGTCAGGGGTCACAATTAGTATCTTAATTTTCCATTAAAATTGCTTGTTTCTGAGTAAGAAAAGGAAAGTAGAGAAATAGGTTCATTTGTCAATCGACTCCGTGTGTGTGTTGTGTTCACCCTTCCCATTTGATTGCAAGCTTTCCTCTGCTGCCCCAAGATTTTTGTAGTAGGACTTACAATTGTAAGTCCCAGTAGTAGTAGTACTTATAGTAGTATCCTAGTGAGTAGTAGGACTTACAATTGTAAGTCCTACTACAAGGATCTGGGGCAGTAGCAATCAGGATCTAAAAAAGACGACCACCGCAAAGCAGGAATCGAGAAAAGGGCTACTATAACGCACCCGACGTGAGTGACGTCAACCCTTACGTCAGAGAAGAAATTTTTTGTAGGTGCTCCTGGCGGATTCGAACTCGCGACCACTTCATCAAGAGCTGCTCACACTAAACCACTAGGTCACCAAGGCCGGAATTTGAAGGTGCAAGGAGAACCAATCAGGTTATAAATCACAATTTTTTCAAAATTCAATGCTGGCATTTTGAAAATCAACTTCCTGGAGGCTTCGCATCGTGGGTAGCTAGCCTGAGAACCATCTAGGAAACTCTCTTTACTCCAGTGTTACAGAAATCGTGTCGGTCACCACTTGTACACATGTAAATTCGAAAACTCCTCTCAGATACCAGGCCGAATACTGTTACTTGCTTTGTGAACCTAATCGCTATGGATTAGCCGCAAGTCACCTAGAGTCCCTTACGCAAATGGTACTTCAGTTGCAGCAGAGTCTCGAGCATGCCAATAACCAGATTGCGCACACAGATCAGAGCTTTCTATTGCAGCGCAAAAGGTATCCTCCTTAGAATCTGAACTCGTAAACGCCCGAAACCAGGCCAGTTCGTCAAGTAATGTCCTGTGGATAGTCAGGCTGGCCCAAAGAAAAACAAGCCAACTACATTCACTGGAAAGGATCAATTGGCAGCTGGTGCGTTCAGATGGACAACTACCTCGGAGAAATGATGGCAATGGACCCCTACACATAGCGCTCAGCTACTTGGCTGGAATGCCCATGAATGGTGGATGGTACTCCAAGACAGCAGAAGGGAAAGGAATAAATTCCTGGCAGACCCTGAAGGATGCTTTGATCCAGCGTTTTGAAACACTGAACAAGGAGAAGATCGCTCGAGACAAACTCGCCCGCTGGAAACAAGTCAAAGACGTTCCTACCTTCAACGAGGACTTCAACAAAATTATACTCGACATCCCCGATATTGGAGTTAAAGACCAGATAGATCGTTACTCTCGCGGTTTAAAGCCCTATATCTGGAAGGCGTTGTGCACCAAAGAATACGTCAACCTCTCCGACCTAATGAGGGATGCTGAGCGAGTGAGTCGGCCTATCGGCGTTCTGGACCCGGTACCTACCAAAGTCTTCTGGAGGAAGAATGGAAATGGAAGCTCTTTTGCTGGAACCAGAAGTCCAGTGCCAATGGAAATTGGGAACGTAGAAGTAATACCGGGGTTGAAAAGAAACACTTACAGAAGCTTGACAAAGAAGAACGTGAAAGATGTATGCGCGAAGGTCTCTGTCTCAGGTGCAGACAGAAAGGACACATGGCCAAGAACTGCCCAAAAGCCCGGAGGAACTGATTGAAGGTCCCCAGTCAGTTCCAGTCATCGAAGAACCATTAAAAACCCTTGTGTTAGACAAAAAAGTCGAGATTTATCATTGAATCAAACAAAAATCCATCTGTCCACCATCAGATCGAATGCAACGTTCATTGAAACATTCTCCCCTGCATTCGAGAGAAATCACAAGGGTCTTCTCATTGTCAAGGGTACAATTGCTGGTGGGCCAGCAAAAATCCTCAAGACCCTGGTGGTGAGATCAACTTCTTGAGTGAATCATTTTGCAAGAAACATCAAATAATGACCAGAGACTCCAGAGAGCTTGCTGAAATGGCCAACGTGCGGACCAGATACTTCAAGAATTGGTAAATGCTGTCAGTGTACATATTGCCTATACTGAACCTCTGTACTTTGCGTAAGCCCATTGAAGCGTTATGATGCAATTCTTGGGAAAGAATGGTGCGCCTCGCATGGGGCAAAAATCAATTGTTAATAATGAGGTGAAAATCGAACATAAGGGAAATTCATTCATATTTATTGCTGATGATGCCGTAGTGAGTCCTTTGTATCTTTCAATACCAGTTAGTGATTTCGATGAGAAAAAATTATTTGCAGTTTTACTTAGACCTTTACATTCTAGTGAACAAGAGCACCAGTATACCCTCGAGACGTACATAATGTTTCGGAAACATTTGCTGATGTGTTTCTAGAGAAGCTCCTAAGAGTTTTGCCACCGAGAAGGAAACCGGACTTTGAAATAAAATTAAAGGAAGGAGCAGAACCACAGAAAGAAAGGTCTCTATAGACTTTCTGAAAAGAGATGTCAGAACTCCGAAAACAGTTGGACGAACTACTGAAGCTGAGTTTATAAGACCTAGTAAGAGCCCCTGGGAGCTCCTATTCTATTCGTGAGCAAGAAGATAGTCTACGGATGTGTGTGATTACAGAGCCTTAAACCGGCTTACTGTAAAAAACAGCTATCCCTTACCACGAATTGACGACATTTTCGACCAGCTTAAAGGAGCAAAGTTCTTCAGCAAAATTGATCTTAGATCTGGTATCACCAGATTAGACTACACGAAGATTCGATTCCATTTACCGCCTTCAGAACACGATACGGGCACTTTGAATTTCTTGTTCTGCCGTTTGGACTCACTAATGCCCCAACTTTTATGAACCTAATGAATGACATTTTCAAGGATCAGCTCGACTTATTTGTGATCGTCTATCTGGATGATATTCTCATCTACAGTAAGACATGGAAGGATCACTTGGATCATATTCGAACTGTACTCGAAATCCTCAGAAAAGAAAAATTGTTTGGAAATTATCTAAATGTGTTTTTGGAGTTACAGAAGTGGTACCTAGGACACATCATTTCTCAAAGTGGTATTTCTGTTGATCCAAATAAGATAAGTGCAGTCATGGAATGGCCGATACCAAAGAATAAGCAACAAGTACAGTCTTTTCTTGGTTTTGTCAATTATTACCGGAGATTCATAAAAGGCTGTTCAATTCTTGCAAAACCTCACAGAATTGACGAAAAACGTGAATTTCCAATGGAGCCACTCAAGATGATGCCTTCAAAGTACTCAAGCAAACACTTTGTAGCGCACCGGTTCTCAGAAATTTCGACGCCACACTGCCTATCTACGTAACCACAGATGCATCACAGTATGCAATTGGTGCAGTGCTGGAACAGGAAGAATTAGGTTCTAAAAGGCCGGTCGCTTTGCGTCCAGGACTCTTAATGATGCGGAACAAAACTATGCGGCCCATGAAAGGGAACTTTTGGCCATTGTAGATTCCCTAAGTGGTGGAGATCCTACCTTTATGGTAATTCATTCACCATTCACTCGGACCACTATCCCCTAAGATACCTAGAAACCCAAGAAAACTTGTCCCCGAGACAAGTGAGATGGCTGGAAAGATTAGTTAATTTCGACTTCAAGATAATCCCATCTCAGGAAAATCAAATGTAGTGGCGGACGCACTATCGAGGCAACCACAAGATGTGCCGTCACCTGATCAGAAACAATTCATTACTTCAAGAAGTTATTACCAAGACATCCTCAGAATCCAATAACATTTCGACCATATCATTCACGAACACTGAGTTAGTGGGGTTGGCAGAAGATATGGTAGGGATGAGAACCTCAGAACCCATTATCAAGATCCTAAAGCTCCCTTTGAGCGTCGAGGGGTGCTTCTACTTAAAAAGAAGATCTGTGTACCAGAAGGAAATTTCAGAGTCAAGCTCCTGCATGACTATCATTGCACCTAACACGGGACACCTAGGAATAAGCAAAACTATCAACAGAATATCACCAAAGTTTTATTGGAAAAATTTAAGATCGGATGTAATCCGATACGTACGTTCCTGCCAATGCCAGAGAACCAAAGCAACCAATCAGAAACCCGCAGGTCTTTTACAACCACTAGAACCACCGAAAACCAAATGGACCCACATAACCATGGATTTCATCACACCTCTCCCAAAGTCGAGAAGTGGAAACAACGGCGTGTTAACAGTCGTTGACAGACTTTCTAAGATGATCAGAATAATACCAAAACCAAACACAGATGCTCCTGAAACAGCACTGCTGTTCAAGAATCACGTATACCGAAATCATGGATTACCAGAGAATATCATATGTGACCGAGATCCCATCTTCATGAGCAAGTTTTGGACAAAACTTTTTGCTCTACTAGGAACAAAGATATCCCCCTCTCTGCATACCACCCACAAACTGATGGACAATCGGAGATAATGAACAGGAAAATAGAGGAAATGATCCGTGCTTTCGTTAGCTTCGACAAATCAGATTGGGATAATTACTGGTAGACTTTGAAGTTGCTTACAACTCCTCTGTGAATGTAACCACAACTTTCTCACCATTTTTCCTCAATTATGGAATTCAACCAAACAGTACCCTTAGATGTTTTAGCGTCAGACAATCCAGCGGCAGCAGGTTTTCTAAAATATGCAAGAAGCATTAAGGAAAGCCCAGAATCAGATCCGAAAATCGAATGAGTCCACCGCTAAATATGTAAACAAGAAAAGAAGGCCGTCTACGTTCAAGATTGGTGATAAGGTTTGGCTATCAACAAAGAACTTATCACTTGAAGATGCGGCTGGATCACGCAAACTGAACCCAAAGTATTGTGGTCCCTTTGAAATAACAGAGGATATTAACGGTGTACTACCGTCTGCACTTATCTCAACCGATGATTGACAGAGGAATCATAATGCGTTCCACGCTAGCCTCTTGAAACCGTTCTTTGAAGATGAATTCAACCGACAAATTCCACCTCCGCCACCTCTCCAATTTCAAGATGGACATGAGGAATACGAAGTTGAATCTATACTCGCTCATAAGAAAGAACGTGGAAAAAATAAATTCCTTGTCAAATGGAAAGGGTACGAAGATCATGAGAACTCGTGGCTTCCCGAATCATACCTCAAGAAATCACAAGAACTTTTGAATAAGTACAAGCAGAACCTCAAGAATCGGGGCAATTCTTCTCTGTAGTGGGGAGTGATGTTGTATTTCACTTCACACACCTTACAGCTTTACACGAATTCACTGCATCTACTGTACTGTAGATTCAAACCACTGGAACCTTGCAACCAGGGCTACTAGGTACTTTGCTGTCATTACACCTTCCTTACAGTTCTGAAGACAGCGTTTGACCCCATTGGTACACTTGAATAGTTACGGGCGAGTTGCACAGGATATTATTTCATTGCTTTACCATCAAAAGTTGCCTTGCTATCCCATGCCACCTGGGACCAATGTACTTCTTACATCTTGTCAGAGTATGTCACTCGTGCCGACTACAATTCTGAAAGCGCTACTCACGATACCGCAGGGCTTTTTTACGGGCACACCTTTGAATTCGCTACTGTTAGACTGCATTTTCCTTTAGTTTGTAGCTATCTTCAGTTCTATACAAACCCTGGTTTGGAGCGGCCGGCAGAACCCAGGGAGCCTCAACCAAAAGTTTCAACCACAGTTCTACCTTGATCTGCTCGTGTGCGCTTAACACCCCACAATTTCACTAGATAGCTATCGGTATTTATGTCCTTTCTTCACGTTTTTTTGAGTTCCTGTGAGCAGGAGGAGAAATCTAAGGCATTTTCTGCTTCAAATGATTTCACACTTATGCGTAACGTCATAAAAGCAATAAAATAAAGCATATCAACTTTTACAACGATTTGAATACATCATTACTGCCTTCGAGAAGTATTTGACGGAACATGGCATTGATTCCAAGTACAGAAGGATGATATATCCCAAGATGTCACGTTTGATGATAAATATCAGTCGGAGGAAAATTGGTTCACGGAAAACATACACATCGCTGTTGCACTCTTGGAATCCCATGACGAAATAGCCCAGCGGAATCCTGAGGAATTCGCCCAAGAAGAGTGCTATATCACCACTTTTAAAAATGCTGCTCTTACCTACAAATTAACCGTTGAATTTTCTGAGGATTCGATTTAATCTGATCCTGATTCGATGCATTGTTCGTTAAAGTCTAAGACAATTCGGTATAAAACAGAAGAAAGGTGTAAAAAGATGCCAAGTGCCCTAATATCTGCATCTTTCCCTCCAGACACTCATTCATATATTGAAGCTATTTACAGTATAGAAAGTGAACAATAAGAAGATTTCATGTAAAAATGGTATGCTCCTATCTTGCAGAAGAACACTTGGAGCTCTTTCCTCGTCCTGGGTTCCATAAATTTTTTCTTAAAAACCATTTTCCATCACAAGGGATGATCCCCAACCAGAGAGTTACACAAAATAACGCTGCAAAGTTAGTCATTCTTCTTGTGATTTCTCCCCTATAGAGGGTTTCAACTACAATAAAATCATGCCTCAGTGATTAAATTTATATCACTTCGAATTCGACTGGCTTTAATGACATCCTTGACTCTTTTTCTACATCATATTAATGATTAAATTACTCTTTTAATGTATATATCGAATATTTTTTGTTCTTTGAGCAACAAGAAGGACTACTTGACAAAAAATATGTAATATGTTCCCCGATTGCAAAAGGAGATCTACGGATTGAATTAGACAAGTCCTCTTTGCCGCAAAGAGATAAAAAATTACCTCTCTCAGCATCTGTGGCTTTAGCTTACTCCATTGGAAATATTTTTTCGGCAGCTGTATCGCAGGTGCCTTGCCAGATTCAGCCGGACCACAAACAGAAACCCAACATCTGGGCATGAATCAAGCTTAAAATACCTAAAGCAACTAATTAATTCGCGATACGGGACTCCAGAAGCAAACTGGGATTCGAAACAGACAGGAATTCTGAGCCCAAGTTCTAAGCCCAAGTCGATTTTTTTACCTACGTTTGAGGCTGAGAAAACCTTTGTAGAACCTAGAATAAACCTGCACACTACTGTACGAACTTACTTCTCCTCTGACAGATAAAGTTGAATTACAGGCGAGTCTTTAACAGTTTCAAAGCCGAGAAAATGACGAGCTTCATTCGAGTTGTACACCAAATATACAGAATTAAGAGCACTTTTGATCTCTAAAATCTCTTATGCGTCACTGCAGGAGTTTTCCGTTGTAGTCCATATATGGCCTTTTTGGGTCGGAAAACAGACGTCTCTTTCTACTTCACTTTGAATTATTCCGTTGCTCCATTAAAAAAATTCTTCTAGATCTCCATTAGGAAAAAATTTCACAACCTCTATCTAATGTACGAAAAGATTTATGGGTGTGGTCAGGGCTAGCAAGACTTTGACGGACGTAAAACTGTGACGAATATGCCCAGTAGTATATTTTTGTACACAATATCCCGCCAGTAGCCCTCAAACAACATGATCACTATAAGGAGACATCAGTGCAACTATTGAACTGTAATCTGACACCGGTGCAACTTGTCAAGAACACGGAGCCAACTAGACGAAGCCATGATGGATATCTGGCATACTCCTAGATACTTTCCGGGCAAGACAATCAGCAAGTGCTTTGTGTTATATCGCCATGTGGATCAATGGAACTCTTCCATGATGTTCATTAATGTCAGTTTCACCGTAATATGCTAGGTGATCTCTCAGAACCCTGTAGCATGAAGTCCCTTAGGCCGTTCTTCTAGAATACGTTTTGAATTTAGTACTTTTTGCTAAACATTCATTGTCACTCCCGCTGAATGCTTCTCTATATAAACAATGCTCAGAAGCTCCGATCTGCTCATCAGAAGCTTTAACCATCAGCTCAAACATCGATTACCTCTTGTGCGCCCAAAACACGACATAAACTTCATCACAGGAGCATATGTCTGATTGTAGTCAATGCCGTCGACTTGGGATAAAGGACGAGCAAAAAGGATTTCTTGGTGTCGTTTTGATTTCCTTCATTCTTTTTGATTATATTCCTTTCGATTTAGTCCTATTTGCAAGAAATCACACTGGATGGGTAGAGCGCCGCGCAAGCTCCTACGTATTGTATTCCAAAAAAATTTTGTTGATTTCAAGGACGATCACACGACCATGTCATCGATAATACGTTTCACACAAAGCTTCGAAAGCTGTAAACCTGGGAAGTGTCATATATGTATTGTTGGAGGGGCATGTGGGCCAATTTTTCCCGAAAACCAAAGCTTCCGGGGACGAACGATCGATTTGAAAGGTTAGAAATTTGTCAAATTTTTGCATTTTTTCAAAAGAGAAACTTAGGTCGTAGTGCCCAGTAAAAATAATTCTTCCTGTGATCTTATTTCTACATGATTATATGCTCAAATTTTCTTGGCTGATCAATTACAATTGTAAGGTCTATTGGAGGGTAAAATATTATAAATGGGTCACTTTACTTCGGGCGATCCGAGTATAGTTTCTATACTTGGGGAAAATAAGTCAAATAATGGATTATTCCAGTGATCCAATATTGTTTCCAGAAATGCATCAGCTTTGGAAGCAGTTAATAAGTAATTGAACAACTCATTTTTATGAGCCAACATACTTCAAGTTATCGTCATGCTTCAAAATCATTGTTCCATAGACTACCTTGAGTTGAGGAGTAAATAGTTGCAGTTATTAATTAATATCGTAGTTATAGTGCATCCAATAAACTTTGGGCAGCTAAGCCGGCAACTTCATCCGCACAGAAAACTTACCCCCTTATTCGGTTCTATCAAAAGACTTCACCTCGGGTCTTGATTTATGCGCTCGCATTAATCTTAATCCCAAATTAGTATATGTAATCATGCTTTATTATCACCTGTACTACCCTATTTCATACTGTTGAAACTCTTTCCTTTGTCCTAGTATCTTTTTCTCACATAAAATGCTAATTAAAATTTTCTGTTAACTCAAATAATAAAAAAAACAGACGAAACCCATAGCTCAACTTAATTTTCTCGAATTAGGTATAAATTTAACGCAAATTCCAATATAGTTGTACAGATCCGTAATTATACCTAATTGGGACTTCACCAAAAAAAAGTCAGCCATTGATTTCTAAATAAGCAAAAAGATGTAAAAACGAGTTCAAAAGTCTTCGGTTAGTATATTATTGCTTTCATAATTGAGAAACTTATTCCGAATATTAATTTCCAGCAAATACATCAACAGATTCGTCCTTAGCTGTTTGCGAGGATTTCCCAGATTGTTTCCGGATCTAACAACATCAGACAGAACCTAGCCGATCTTTCTGGTTATGAATTTACAATACCGCAGAGGTCCAGAAATTTTGAGTAGTGGTGCCAGATATGATCTATCCTATGAATAGCAGCTGCAATAGATCAATTTTAGATCTGGAATAATGGCGTTTTTGTTGGACTTTTGTGAAACCCCGATGGCTTGGATATGTGAATTCATCTTTATTCCTTTGAAATCATTCAGAGCTCCAATACCGAAGTTATTTTTTTCTAAAGATAACATTTATTTCAGTATCACACATCTTTAGAAGGTTCGTAAAAGGTTTTTCCCAGTAACTCGCACCAGCTTAGAAAAACAGTTATCTGCAAATTTTTCCTAATATTTCCGTAACTTACTCTACAGGAAATTTGACATTCCCATTAGAGAAAATATCATCTTTTACCTCTTTACGTGTTTTTGGTAAACATTCATTTTTGTTACATTCAAGGAGTTTGGGTGCAATATCACTGGATAAGTACGACAAAATTAACAGTGTTCATTTTTAAGAAATATCTCAATTGATAGTCATAACTACAGAATATTCACTTATCTTGGAATACATGTCCCTTTTTGCAGAGGATCTAACCTGACTGTACGTTTTTCGCTTTTTAGGAATAAATATGTACAGACATGGGATAAATAGCGCGCAGTTCAGAACAGATGGAATTTATCAGTAGAAAAGGGGATATTATTAAGCTTTTCGGGATATGGTGTATTAATGGAGAATACTAGCGGCCAAAAGAAGGCAATTTCATTATCAAAAAATCATTTTATTTGCGTAATAGGTGAATATGTTTGCATTAAAATGAATCCTGAGGTAATAGCCAGCATTCTTCGTAGTTTTGTGATATATAGGCCTCTGCATGACTCTATCTGTTCGAAAACAACTAAAATATATTACATCACGATATTTTACCACCAAATGACTATTTGCAGGACCTTAGTACTGCGCTTTCGGTACTTGTTTAGAGAAACATTACTACTATAGAAAAAGAGAATACTTAAAGCCACCCTACCGCGGTATAAATCGTAGCCTATTGTCTCTTCCACAGGGTTCATTGATAACATGTGAAGTCTAATGATTTAATTTCGTAAATGAACTAAAACTGTTTATTGACAGGCAAATTACACGCCATATTTTAACCCTGTTAATCACGCTTTCAAAAATTCCTATTTTAAAGAACTTACTCTGTCTCTAGCACATGAAATTATTTCCTTCTCGTATTCCCGCTCAAACTCCTTCAGGATAGTAAGAAAAAGACGGAAACCTATTTCTGAGAGGATATGTTAACACCAGTGCACTCGTACCTTCACCTGACTAAAAATTCAGAAGGTTTATCGATCCATTTTGATGGAAAAAAGTGTCAGAAACAATAACCAGTATGGAAAAATGGCCAAATATCATAGAATTCAAAGGATAGTTGTTATTTATTGAAATTAATGTCTCATAGTATTTGGCCCTTTTTATCCAGATTCAAAATGAAAACAACTTCTTCTGAGAACACAATTATTTAGATGCCCGACTCAACAAAGTCTTAGAGAACAGAAGAGGAAAGTCTGTTTTAAATTATTAGCACAGAATATATGATATTTCAGCAGAGAATGATGGGAGTATACTCTCTTGTATCATGAAGAGAAAAGCGCATCGTAAAAAGCAGAAGATTGTTCTGGAATGAAAAAGAGACACCAGATTCTGATCCATCAAAAAATGTTGCGATTAGCAGAAAGTAGATTTCGAAATATATAATGCTTAATATGAGTGGATCTATTACATCAAGACGACGAAAACTATATATGCTGGGGTGAGATCTTATTCTCACAGCTATTGTAGTACAAAATATAACATGGTGCAAATGCTTTAAATGTATTTTTCAATGTCACTCATTTAAGTCATTCTATACAATAATAACTTCGCTTTTGGGAAGCAATGATATAAATCCTTCCACAGCAGAGATTTTTTGGATTTCTGATTATTGTGATTGTTTCTAGGTCTCAATCCAAGGAATTTGATGTTAAATTGAAAGCTTGATCTTATTTTTCGTTATTCATATTTTCGGAATCCAAATTATTAACATAAGAAGGAGAACTCATCGCAGTGAAGCGATAGAGTATAATAACTCTTCCGTTGAATATATCAAATAACATGATATTAGATGTTTTGAAGTTGTCTATAGGTGGATTGAGAGAAATTTATAATTAAGTGGTCCTGAAAAAAAATTATGTCAATAGATATGAACTACGGACAGCCGCATAAGACGAAAGTGGAAAATTGGTACAATCAATTTCTTTCTTCCTTATAATACACCTAAAGGTCAGATAAGTTATTGTTCCAAAATTTAAAGTAGTGAAAAAGCTCGTAGAGGTATGGTTAAAGTCATATAGTTTTTTGTAATTATTTATTTTCCGATCGGAATGCAGAAACATTGCTGGATGCTGGCTTAAGGATTTGTTCAAGGAAGGTCAATAATTTCAAATCTTGAGCTTCTAATGGAATACATTTAAAGTCCAGAAGTAGCCAATTTCGTGTATCGCATAAAATTGACAGCAATTCATGTGAAAAGAAGCCAATTTAACCTACCATGTGCGATGGCCAACAAAGAAAATACCTCCCCAGAACTTGTTGAACTACTGATACCGGAACTGTGATATCTGCCCAGCTATGGATATCTATTGCTGTACAAGTAGCAATTGTCATCAAAATATAAATTTCTGACACTTGTGAGAATTATTGCTTTACAAGTTCTTAGATTTACCCGAACAGATTCTGCAGTCAAGATGAACCGAGTCACGAAAAGTAATCAAGTTTCAGGGGTTTTCAATGTGTGTGAAGATATTATTGCAGAAAATGTGTTGTGCGTATTCTTCAATAAGTCAAGGGCGCGGTAGTATTGTAAATCGATATTTTCTTACGAATTATATTACAAAAAAGTCGGTGGAGTTGCTTTACAGTAACTTACTGAAATGGGGACAATGGCTAGATGTCTTCCTGTCATAGATTCACCGTGACATGATTTGTCACTTTCATTACAGTACATCTTGTGACCATAGAAGGGAAGCAGATCCTCAGTGGTAAGAATCGAAAAATTGTGCTTGTAACAGGGTGCAATTTTTCTGTTCAGAAGATTATTGTTAATGTATAACCGGAGTATCTTCGCTCATTTCAGAGCGGCTTTTCAATTTAACTCGGCATTACTGGACGCTATTTCATCAGAAACACTGTTATTGTGTGTATTGTATTCACATACTCGAGCAGAATCATTTTTGTATTATAGCTATCTCAAATCCATGTATTTCTAGCATTTCCCGAAAGGGGACTATTAAGACGGACAGTGGTCGTACACTCTATATTTTTGAGTGATTTCAATTCATCCTCTCCGTTTATCCAATATAATATGTATTGCACTGTACAGGATTTATTCAAAAAAGATGCAAAATACAACAAATTTTTTCCAAAACAAAAAAATATGATATTTCTAAAGATAAATATGAAAAATACCGATATCATTAATTATTAAATAATGTTCAGTTTTTACATTACTATTGTGGAAAAGGAACTATCAGGTTGGAGCCGAAATTGCTCTTTAATGAATCTCTGAACTGCTATTTCGAACTAATTTTCCTATTTTCGTTTACACCGTGGCTTCATAAGAGGAAACGATGCAATGATGGAAAGGAGCTTGAATTGAGATCTTTTGTTTCCAAATAGCCCTTTGATCAAAATTTCGAGCGATTCAGCAAGTAATTAGCTCTCGTCAAAAATTGATCGAATAACTACCATTCTCATGAGTCAAAAAACTCCCGCTGGCAGCCAATCAAAAGCTTTTAAAAGTATAATGACGGCAGTTTCATAGGCTACTAAGAACAAAATCGAATATTAAAGTACATAGGAGCAACTTCTTAATGGTTTTTACAGTTTAAGTAAGTTTTTACAAACTTTGAAGTTTTCTGTTTCTGTCTGAAAAGTGTTCGGAAGCTTTAAACCCTTTACTAAAACTCCCTCTAAAACCAAGTTCCAACAACAGACTCAAATGACTTCAATGGAAGTTATGTCAAATTAAACTAGATTCGCTGCATACTATACACCGAAACTAACCACTCGCCGATGGCTGAAAGAATCAGGGAGGGAGAAGTAAGGAAAAAACGCACACTAAAGATGTTCAAGATCGGTAGCAGGTGTGGGGGGAGGACAAAAGAAGGGAAGGAGGGATTCATATAGCAGCTAGGGCTTGCTTGACTGGTAGGTATTATAAATATGGCTCATTAGATCTCTTATCGCGGAAAAAGTATAACGGAATCATCCGTTCATCAGAAAGAAGCCAAAGAGAATTATTCTACCTCTGGTGAAGTTTCAACCCTAATGTCGCAATTATTAGCCCTTTATACATCTTCTCATTGCTGAAAAGCTAAATACAGCTGATCAAAACATTCTGCAATAGAAACAGGGATTCCTCCAGTGGAAAATCAGTCCTACATTGCTGGTACCTCGACCAGAAACGACCAGCATCTAGTTTACCCGGCCCTACTTGGTGGAATTAATGTTTCCACAGACCAGGGCGAAGAAAAAGGGAAAAGGGGAAAAACCGTTCCTTTCTGCCGGATCCACGTGATGAAACTTGTTAGACTTGCGCAAAGGGAATGGTGGGAAAGATCCCGGAAACACAAGACAGCAGTGAATAGAAAGTATGTAACACCGGAAAGGCCTACCTGCAACGTTTTCTATATAGACTTTTGGCAGTGGAATGACTAAAACTTATTTTGAGGTGTAATGAGAACCATAATTGGCACGTCTACTTGAAAAAAAATTATAGAATTATTCCATTTCCCCTTTGACTATAGTTGGATAAATAAAAACAGGAAAAAAGCAGTGAAAACAGACAAGAGGATCTTCCATACTATGAATACAAAAACTAAAATAGAATAGAAACATAGTTTCGCTTTCCGACACTGAGAAAAATCTGGTGCTTTTAGAGTGACCTTTCTTTCCTGTTCTCAACCAATTCGATCCTTTTCAACTCAACTTCCGCGACTAGAATCTTTCAATATATTCTCGCATTGCCCGGTTTCTGGTCCGTTTTGAGTACGTTCACTGAGACACAAGTCCTATTCTTCCGGAGGGATAGCTGTAACTGGCCTTTGAGCCTTCGGATTTTATTTTTTGCCGTTTTGGTTGGACTGTAATCCATCACCTCCTCTGCAGTCTGGGTTGAATTGGAAGGTGTATGGAAGAAACGTCTTCGATCAGGCTCAATGATACTCAGAGAACTATGCCGTACTCAACCATGGCCCTCTTTTTCACAGCAAGCGAGAGGTACTAGCTGTTGCCGTCCTGCTGTTTCTACTCAAGGTAGCTTTCTCCGAGCAATTCTGACTTTCGCCGTCTCGTTTGGAGACTGACGCGCTTTCATCCGGAATTTTCAACTTTTTAATATCTCGGCTCGCCGATATTTCACTGAAATAATTTTCCTCGGTCTCCTTTGTTGGTGTAGCATCGGCTGAGCATTTGCCAAGGTTTGTCTATTTGGCAGATCCCATTTAATTTTTAATGAAATTTACCTTCTCCATCTCATACTACACGGGAGGAAAAGGGTTTTTGTGTACTGTGGGAGCGCAGAAGGCTGAGATCCGAGGGTTTTTTGAGGTATACGTTGACTAAGAAAGAAGATATCACACTTCTTCATTTTATTTAGAGAAGTGTGGAAAGACGGGTCAACAACTAGGCCGCGTTAGTGGATACCACTACTACGCTCTGCCTTTCCGACACAAATAATCATGCCTCCTGAACATAATATACCTCTTTAGACTGGGTCAATTCTGGACAGCAGGAAATTTTCCGGAAAAACAGTATGCACTCGCCAAACACGAACTAACCAAGCGAGCCCTCCGCCTATCTTATAGCTCGTTCCCTTCAATTTCATTTCCATAAACCAGTTGGAAACCGCTCGGTCCGTGGGTACAAACACTACTATGCACGGGCCTGTGAACGATGTCTCAATCAATGAGGATGCAGAGTGCATCTAAGATAGAGGCAATTCGACACACCCAGCCAGACTGAAATGCCGTGAAAGTGCGCTTTTATTATTACAAAAAAACATGAAGAGGATAATGAAGCTAGAAATAATCTTCCTATAAGATCGAAAACGGGCATCTCATCTGCCAGCGAGTGTGTCGTTGGAGAAATGAACAAGTGCTTGGACAACGGGGATGAAGAATTTTTTCAAAGTATTCTCGACGAAATCGTTTAGTGGGAAAAATAATCGCGTTGACAGCAGACGATGAGGAGTTAACTGTCCTGCTTATTTTGATTTTTTCGAATCTTGAAGATGCCCTAAGGCATCTACTCCGATAAATGATGGAATGTATTGCATCGAATAGTCGTCCTGGTTTCAAAAACGGTATTCTTTTCCAGTACAAATTTCGGGCCTTTCGTGGACGTCACCGTAAACTGAAATTTCGAGCCCAGGAGGGAGAAGAACGCATAAAACAAAATGCAGAGAGTTACGAGCATGTTGATCGCTTTTTTCTTGTACTTCTAGAGGTAGAAGGGCAATACCCCGGTTCCCTAGCAAACACCAACTGCATTTGGAACATGGACGAGACAGTTGATGGAATATTGTGCACGAAGGAGAAGGTCTTTAGTGCAGAAGGTAGTAACGCAGGGGAGAACAAGGCGTACAGCAGCGCCGAGAGGCCTATGAAAAACGTTAAAACTTTTTTTGTGATTCTACCAGTGGTTTAAAGATTGACAATTTCTTCTTCTTGTAAGGGGAAAGACTCAATGAGCGCTGATTTGATCCTGTTCGGAGCAAGTTTAGAGAATCTATTAAATATGTTGCCCCTACTTTTCTTCCTAAGCATGGTTTCCCTCGTCTTCAGCTGTTGTTAAGGTCAACGAAAACAGTTCAATAGAAATGATTATACTGCAAACGGCCATCAAACCCATCAATAGTTTCGTTCGAAAACTGTGTAGGACGAGACTATATATTTGAGTCTTGATTATAACGCGTCACGAAATGGAGTAAAGGATTGCGGATTGAAGAATGCAGGGAAAACAACATTGAAGAAGTGATTTCACCTGATAAAAAATCTCACATCTTGCAGGCGTGGGATAAACATGTAAATAAAGAAGTCAACATTGTATGTCGTGAAATGCGAGACTGGTTTTGGTCTCATAGAGAAACCGACATCCAGAAGGTAAACTTCAACCTTGTATGTGGTTCATACGAATTTTCAATGACTAACGCGACGGATATATCGAATAGCTATGAAGAAACACATCTGCTACCATTTAAAAAAGATTTTCCGCGCCTTTTTGTACAAAAACTGTGTAGAAACGTCACCGTGGTCGAATTGTGATGCTTCATCTTAACGAATCTGCAACTCCCGAGGCTGGTAATGTGAGACGAACCAGTGATGATCATACCCTCGCATTAATCAAAGAAGCAATGTATAATGCCAAATAACCTGTCATATCTATTAAAAGAGATAAAAACAATACTACACACCGCTGAGACGGCTAAAATGTGCTTTCGGAAGGAAATCTTAGAACTAATTAAAAAGCAGCAGTAAGCTCCAATATCGGTAATATGCATCATGTAGCGTTGTATACAGCAGAATGTGTTCTCTGTCTCAGAGCAACTGCATGTTTTAGAAAAAGAAGACGAGAAGCACCGTAAGGAGCAAAAGAAAGCTGTAACGGTGGCCCTTGGGATTTCTGAACAGAAAAATTCCAGGCTTTGAAAGAGAGCGTGGAAATAGGCCTTGAAGAGGATTGTTGAAAGAATGTCAGGTACTACTATGTACAGGTGGGTGGAGAGCGACTTGAGAAGTGAAATGAGCGTGATTTTTTTGTTTTTTGCTGTTATGTAGATGTGGGAGAAAGCCATGGGTTTTCAATGTCTTCAATTGACATGCTTCTCGATTTTTAAATATCTTGGTCAAAAAAATAGAAATTGATTAGTAAACAAGTGTCATCTGTTCTTTCCAACGAATTTTGTTCGATCGCGGACTAAACCAAACGTACTTTCAGAGGCATTCAAGAGGATAGCTTGTAATGGGTCTTCGCAATGCTGACAAAAGTTATTGCCAACCATAACAGGAGTTTCATTGGTTGCACTGTCGAGTCAGCGAAAACCTGGCTTCACTGCGGACAAAAGCATAATGTTGGAATATTCAAAATTCTAAATGGTTGGCAACTTGGGTTCGCAACACATGTCTCTCGATAATGACAGTGATCTGCGACAATGATGGAACATCGAAACTGCTCTGACACACTAAGAAACCATTCTTTTCGAGGACCTGTTCATGGCAACCATAGCAAGAATCGTTGTGGGCGACGTTGACCGCGTGATGGACTTAAAGACACGGCCGAAGTTCTATTCCCCTTACTCCCTTCTGTTCTCTAGCGTTGGTTCTGATGTGATTGGGTATTTTTCCATTACTTTTAGGGGTGTTTTTGTCAACTGTCCAAGATTGAGGCGGCCTTGAGCGTTACTGTACCGTACTGTACAGTTCTGGAAGAATATGCAACGTGGCATATGTGGATAGCTTTATTGGAAGCGATGCAGGACACAACAACTCAAGCATTCTAGAAGCTCAAACATAGATCAAAGGGTCAAGACCAATTGCAATATGAGCTTGGCACTGGTTGACGCAAAGGGACAAGTCAAGCATATTCAATTGCAACATAACCCAGAAGGGAAAGAGCAAGGAAAGGAGTATGTCGGACACGAAGAGTAGACATACGAATTGAACATATACGAGCAAAGGAATCAAACAATGGCAACAAGCGAAGCGTAAGCAAAGGACTATCATCTACTGATGTGATCGTAGCATAAAGTGAGTAGTGGAGCGAATGAATGCAAAGTGGTATATAAACGATAGAATAGCATCCCTGACCAGCAACGGAAAGGGAGCAACCGCCGGCAGCCTTGTGCCGATTCACCTCGCCTTTGCCTGCAGGTACAAAATAGCATCTCTATCCTCTGAACGCGAACCGGCCCCTCACACAAGCTGTCAGAACAAGCATTACAGCAAGCACATCGAAACAGTACAGTACACCATAGGCTAACCTATTTTTCAATCATTAAAACACCCCAAATTTCCCCCCTGTAGTGGTTTTGTGGGCGGTTGAACTGAGCTCATATCTAATAATGATGCCTCTTCAACAAGGGGGAACTTTGGAGTGCTTTACTGATTACAGATGCAGGACGGCTATTTTCCGAGACTGGGGGGCAGGTCTGTGTATGAATTTCAACAAGTGTATTGAAAATCCTAGCGCTAGAGATTGTAATTTTGTACTTTTGTAATGCAGAAGCTTGCAATTACAAAACGGTGGCAAGCATTTACAATTTGGTACTTTAGGATCATATTGGCACATTTCAGTTTGTAGTCGTCATTCAGGTGACGCGGAGATTTAACTATTTCAAGCTGGGAAGAAGTTGGAGTACGGCATCTTTCCATGCCGGGGGCGCCAATGGCCTAAAATGGTGATTGAAAGTAGGTACATACCTTTTTACACAAGTAAAGCTGTTCCATTACATATGCGGGTCAGCCTCTTCATGTTACATACAATATCGCAATACAAATGAGATTTAGTCTACAGAGTCTGAGCGGGTGACATCATCCAGAATATCATCCTGGATGTCAGATATCTATTTGGATAAACTTTCCAATCGCGTAGGCCACCGCCGACTGACTATTGGCGCAAACTACCTCATCGGCTGCCAATATTAATTCAGGGACAGAAATTCGCCACGGCGACTCCTAACCCTGCTTCTCTGATCATCTCCAAGTCGTTTTCGCCATCTCCAATAGCCATGACGAACTCACTGCCTATACCCAAGTGTTTGAGCAACATTCGAAGGCCATCCCCTTTGTTGCCCCCTCGAGGCAATACTTCTAAAACATCCGGCCTAGCTTGAGTGATGATGCCGACATCCGCCAGCGCAACTTCCAGTTCTTCTCTCCAGTCCGAACCCTACCCATTGGATCTACCAACAGAGCCTTGTGGATAAACGTCTCCTCAATGGCTGTCTCTAAACTTGGCACAGCCTCGGCACGGGTTCATGCGACACGATGAACATGTCTGTATGCATGGTTCTCTTTCTGACCAAGACTCGATCCCCCGAGTAAAACAGTACGGTAAGGCCTCTCTTCTCGCCTTCCTGTAGTACAACGAGGGCCTCTGGCTGCAAACCGCGCTCGAAGATCACCTGTCCCTGATTGCCGCATACGAGCAAGCCATTCAAATAGATGCCGGAATTTTGAAGGCCTCCCGCGTGTTGCTGCATGAAAGTTGCCAGGGGTCCCATGGCACGAATGGCGCCCACTCTTGATTTGCCTGTGGCTGGAACAAAAGTGAGACCTGACTTGATGAGAGATATGACGGCTTTGACATTAGCGGGTTCGATACGTTTCGAGGGGTTGAGTAGTGTACCATCCAAATCGGAGGCAAGAAGATGAATTGGACGGGAGGGCGGTTGAGGGATGGTTGCGGACGGTAGATTGAATTGGATTGGTGAGGTTGGTTTGGGTGGCGGTATTGGAAGTAGGAATCGGCGGCGAGGGTAGCTTTGAAGGGCCTGGGGGGGTGATTTGTTTGGACAGAGATGAGCGGTTGTGAGGGAGTCGAGGAAGGGAAATTGGAGAGGCGAAGGCGACTGGAATGGACATGCTAGGTGCCTTTTGTGTTGAGGTTGTTGAAGAGACGGATGGGGAACGGGGGAAAGGCAAATCGATATGTGGAGGAGGGGGGGAGGGGGAAGAGAACAAGAGGTCAGAGAGAAGATGAAGGAATCGTGGATGAAATGCATCTGTTTGTGCGGAAGGCTGGCAGGAATAGGCTAATTGGACATCCTCAGCACAGGCCTGGTAATGTCCGGGATAAGGCTATAGTTTTACAGGTTTTGTGAAAAGGCAGGCGTGGATAGGTGGACACGGAATGAAACTGATATTTCTAGATATGTCGGGTATATTGCACTCACCAATCAAGAATCAGCACATCGAAGACATCAACCAATAAACAATCCCACCGGAAACGCTGCGCAACGGGCACCCGCCCTTGATGTTAGGTCAACAGTCGGAACCTTCAGTTAACACAACCTTTCCGCCACACACAACGGTACCGCATGGGGCGCGGTCTGTTGTGCCCACACTACGACCATACAAACTACAGCCCAAATGGCCATTGCACCCTCCGCGCCACCTTCACCCTCATCCCCACACTCCGCCTTCCCATCATACGCATGCCCCAGTGAACAAACTACCGCGCCATTGAGGTTGCAATACCTGGGCATCCTCACTGAGCGGCAGCCGGTGCTGCAACATCACAGGGGTCCACTTGCTCCGCATGGCAGCTGTGGCAACCGGTTGAAACCACGGTTCATTTCCCAGTGGACTGCACAGCGAGGCATACACACCTGGAACAAGCATGATGATCACTGACAACAGCTTGTGAGCGTGCTAGGGCCAGGCCAGGGTACAGGGGGTCCGTGCGGCGAGGTGCAGCCGTAGGTGAGTGTAGCAGCAAACGAGGATGCGCGCCGCTTGATTAGCGCGGCATATTGCAAGAGGTAGCCGCGCGGAGTAGAATGCCTATATGTATGTGATGGACATGGCGCCACACACTCTGCACAATGCCTCTCGTGCGTTCCGAAGGAGGCTCGGGTACGGACCAATGGGACAGTCGCACGTGGAGCAAAGACTGCGCGTGGGGATTTATTGCTCATGCTTGGGGATGATCCTGATACGGAAAGCCGCGTGACTCGCCATACGCAGCCTACACAGAGAGTTGAGTGCTGTGCTGCATCACACGAATGCCTGACCATTCACACCGTGAGTCCTTAACCAACAGCGCATCCGCACCATTCATGTCTCTCTTCCCTATCTCCACACCACTCGATCTGCATTTCCAACAACCCTCTCCCCCACCAACCCTGCCATTCCACCCGAAACCACACCACTCCTCCAGCCACCTCCCACACCCCCAATACTCTATCAAACCATACCTCCCCTCCCACCCACCCAAACTCCACCATCCCAGCAACGGCAATCGAAAAAAAATTGCGCCGTCCGCATACAAACAAGAAACCTTCTCTCAGCCACCACCACGCTTCAACCCCCCGGCCCACCAAGATCCCCCGGCTGCGTCTCCGCAGCACCCCTGTCTGGCGCTACTACCCCCTCCCTCCCTGCAATCTCTGCGTCGACGGCCCCGCCTCGTCCGTCTGTTTCTCCGCGGCATTCTTTGCAGTTTCCCTCTCCGCGCCTCTATCGTTGATGCTCGTGCCCCGCTACGACCCCCCCTACCGTTCTTATCCACGATCCCGTGCACGTTTCTTTTCTACACGCCAAAACCATGGCCGAATCGAGTACCATTGCCCGCCCCACGTATCACCAAACAACATACATACATGAATGTGTGTCAGCATTTTCAAAGCAAATATGGACGGAATTCAGCTGATGGAAGATACGGGATGGAAAGAGGATGACGTAACGTACGTGTCGCATCAAGTCACTACGGAGACCAAAGCGGTTGCCACATACATCGCAGGAAAAGGGCCTCTCCTTGAGATGCACGGTGCGAATATGTTTCTTCATATTACCAAACAACGAAAAGCTGACATGGCACGTCTCACACACATGCTCCCTCTTCCCGCATGACTCTTCATATGACTATACAAGTTACTACTCCTTCCAAAGCGTGCACCACACGTCTCACACTCAAACGGTCTTTCGCCATCATGTGCCGTTCGCACATGTTCCTTGAGCAGATTCTTATGTCCATAACTAGCATCGCATCGGTCACACTTGAAGGGTCGACAATTTTCATGCACGGTGCGAATATGTTTTTGCATATTTGAGTTTGTCTTAAAGGAGGCGGCACAGCGGGGACAGATAAACCCTTGTGGTTCTGGATTTCTCAATCTTGGACAAGGAGACGGGCGGGGTGACGAGGGGGTAACGCCGAGGGGAACCGGGGTTGAATGGTGGGGTACATTTGCGGCACCGGGTAGGACTGTGGACCAGAAGACATTTTGGCGGGGGGTCCGACGGGGGCGGAATGGACGGTGGCACCAGCGGCGGCTGCTGCGGCGGCGGCAAAGTAACGGGCGTTGTAGTAGTGGGTACGTATGGATGGTAGGTGGGAGGAGAGGAGATGGGCCAGGAGGAGTTGTTGTTGGTGCTGTTGTGTTGTTGGTGCTGTTGGTGGTGGTGAGGGGGGGCGGGGGCGGGGGCGGTGGGTAGGGGAGAGGAGGCGGGATGGGGGTGTTGTTGATGAGGAGGGAGGGCCAGGAAGGGGATGTGGAGGTGGGGGTGTAGAGAGGGAGAGGGCATCGAGGGAGTACCGTGGTCGCGGAGGGTGGAGAGGAGGGTGGAGATGAGGGGGGGGAGGGGATCAATGGGGGGGGGTGGTGTGGATGAATTGGTTGTGTTGTGAGGAGGGGGCGGCTGGGATTGGGAATGGGATTGGGTCTGGGTCTGGGTGTGGGACTGGGACTGGGTGGGGATTGAGAGTGGGGGGATTGTGGTGGGACATGGAGATGCCATGGAGTGATTGCTGAAGGTGTAGGGTTGGGGTCGGGGAGGGAAGCGGGGCAGGTGAGTTGTGGATCAGAAGAGATAGTAGATATGGAAAGCATGTCGTGGGGAGGGGGAGGGAAGGGAGGCGGAATGGCACGTGGGCTCAAAGATGGGGTCTAAAAATAAAAAAAGGGGGGTAATGTGAGAGAGGGACGAAACGAGACGAGACGAACGAGACGAGTCGAGTCGAGGGCGGGGTTGGCCGTATTGTAGCAGGTAGGCGGAGGGCGGGGACTGAATGGAGGGGAGGCAGGGCTCGGTGAGGGCGGGATGTTTTGGATGTTCCGCCTCCAATGATTGGAGAATGGGGCGTCGAACCGGACGGCAACGGATTCCGCCACCGGGCGAATGACTTTTCACGGTTTATGTTGTCCATGATGATCGAGATATTTAATCATTTTAATTAATTTATTTGGCCAAATGCATATGGGCCCCGAATCCTCACTTGGGTGTCTCACAATACATCCACACGCAATATCTCCCCTCTCATTGGACCTGTAATGGCCCTGGTTCAACTGTATAAAACGCTCCTCAAAATGCCCTGGAGGCGTCTTTCCGCCGTTTCAAACTGTTATGATAAACCTCCCCACCAAGGAGTCCTTATTCCACCATAACACTCTACATTATACTGTACTGTACAGTATGGTATGTCTCGATTTGCACGCTACCTTTGGTTTACAGTACAGTACAGTATACCTGCGCCCTGCGGTTTAAATATTTGAAAAATAATGTCATTTCCTCAAGTGAGGCCACAGATTCCATGAAATCAAAAAAAGGAAACACTCTTCATCTATATCGGCCTTTACAAAGCCTGGTTAAAACGGCATGCGAATTCGGCAATGTTACTTTCCTCGCAGCCTAGCCGTGATCGACCCAACACGCTCCCCTATCGCCATTGGGGCAATCACGTTGTGCAACCACTCACGCGTCTGCTTGTAAACGTTACAATCATTCAATAAACAAAACACCCCCCTTGTTTTCTGCCATCCTTCGCAGCCATCGCCCAGTGGTCATGAAACTCGAGAATTTTCCAAATGCTTTGAGCGAATCGGTCATTTCACCTTGGTCTCATCAATCATAGCGACACAGATGCGGTCCGCAAGAGAGGCACCCAACTTTATCGACTACCCAGTAGAGGAAAGCTGCACCAGTCTCAACAGGTCATATGACCTGTTGAGACTGGTGCAGCTTGTATCCGTGTAGAAACTGTGCATGCTATACTGTACTGTACAGGGCAACCATGCGATACATTGCAAAAATAGGGAACAGCTGACCATATTTTTCATGCATTAAAAACACCCCAAAATTCCCCCCCATTGCAAAAATGTGCTATACTGCTACTTGTTTCACGCAACCCTGACGGCACGCACAGTCCTGCACGTTTCGGTACCACGCTTCCCAACAATCCTCCCAAATACACACCCCAGCCCTCCGATCCACCGATTCACTCGATTTGAATAAATACCGCGAGGAACAAGTCTACCGTAGCAGCCGCAACCGATTAGTTTCCGACATGCTCTGTGTAATTCAACCGTCCTTCGCCACAGCCAAACCAAACTCCTCTCACCCTGCTGGTCCTATGCCACCTATGACGAATGCTGCGCTGCACGTGACACCAGCTGACACTGTACCGCTTCCCCGTGACCGCAACCCGCATCGCATATTCTAAACGCTTGCTCTTGTCGACAAACGTCAAGCCACAGCCGTTGCGACAGCTATTCGCAACGAGCCGTCTCCTCTCAAAAAACCGCCGTGCTGACCTCAGGGTATGCCACGACCCGTTCCCTACCTGTTCCGAGCCGCAAAGCTTGCAACCCGAGTCATCACCCACTTCCCTACAGCCACGCACACTCCACCACGGACTCACCTTCCTTTCCTCTACACAGATGGCACGAAACTGCAAACCTTCCCGACAGGATACCGCACGTGTCGAAAGCTGGGGGACACATCTCGCAGTCTACACTCGCTGTGCCGCATGGTTTGAGGCGCGCTGCTTAAAAACTCTCGTGAATGGAGGTTAGTTCAGCGACATCACTGGCGCGATCTCCACATGCAACAGTGGATTCTGGATTTGATGGGAGAGGCGGTGGGTTTCACTGGGGCCGCAACTGAATCATGAATGGGGCCAGGATGGCATGTCACAAGAGTGGGGATCACTGGAGATCGGGATTCGAGGCTGCGTGTTGGACTTTTGGCGTTGATCGTGCATCCAATCATGCATCATCGGGCTGTTTGGGTCGGGCTGTGGAGAGAATTTGCATGGGCACTGCCACGCGCTGCGATGCCATCGCTGTCTTGTTGGAAGAATACTGTAATGTCGGCCTTGCATGCCCACATTACTAGCAGCTAACTAGAATAGGAGGTTTTGGGTCTACAATGCTTACACTACACCAATATTTACAGTTCCACCAAAACTGTACCAGTTGTGTAAGTATACACCCGCATGAGGTTTACACTGCACTGTACAGTACAGTACAGTACTGTCATCGTCTCGTAAGAGCGGTGGAAGCACTGTTTCGTTACCTCTCGTGAGGTATGCAGCAGTTGCGGCGGGAAAGTATACGTTGGTGGCGTTTACAAAATTCGTTTGGTCTCGGGAGAATGAAGCGACTGCAGAAAAGGGGCATGCACACGCGGAATTTTATGTCAACGTAATACACGTGCATATACTCGATGATGAATTCAACTCAAAACTAATTTGCCCTGGCTTTCAACACAAGTAAACAAAATAACCAAAAAACATCTGTCTTAGAACACCTTCCGGAAAGCAATATGCACAGTTTAGCCACCCTACTCAAACCTAATTGTTTTAGGTTTGTTACAATGGGGTATTTATTGTTTTACTGTATGGCATTAGTATAACAGGTGTCGGCTGCAGGTATCCGACTATATTGCTAGCTAAGAGCTAACAGGATGTTCCACGTCGTCCACGTGCAGCGACATGCGCGAAAAAATAGCTTGCGCAACTGACGACCAGATAGTGCAACTGATGCGGCTCAACACGCGCGTGCGAATCACTCCGACAGGAGTGCTGAACTTCTCCGCGATACGCGGCAGAAGACCCTCTATGAAGAGGAAGGTGGCGAGAAGGTGACCCCAGAGAATCAAACGCCAGCGGTTGGAACTCGAAGTTGGGGGCCTGGGTCGGGTTGTCTGAGGGCGGTGGCTGACGCCGCGAAAGTTTTCGCTCCAGGTCCGTAACCTTGTTGCGGTGAGCGATGCAGCGGCACCGCCCATTTTCGCGGGTGGCCTTGATCGTACGTTGTCCTTGAACGGAGAGACGATGGTGACATCACAGGCAATGGGGCGGACCGCGTTGCCGTCGGGCAACCGGTGGGTGGACAAGGATGTCAGCGGGTCGTAGTTCAGTTCCTGGGACGAGGAGTGGGACCTCAAACTGGCAGTCTAAGCCTGCTGCGCGGGCGATACGGCCGGCGATGACGTTGCGTAACGAGTCATGCCGGTGTTTGCGACCGAATCCAGAGGGCACAGTCGACTGCGTGATCTCCCAAGCTGTCCATCGGGCGTTTACAATGCTCGCAGTTCCGGGAAGCGAGTCGTCATAAACAGACAGCCCGAGGAAACGTCGTATCATGATCTTCCAGTGTACGGCAGACACTTCCGTGTCGGCGGAGGGATGTGCGAACAGGAAGGCGGCGCCAGGGCCTTTGCGGAATGCGAGGCCGCGGATCCGGTCCCGCGCTGCGGCGGCGGTGTGGTCATCGGGATTCGGGCAGCGAGCCCATACCTCGTCGGCCCAGTGTACCTTGGCCCGAGCCTCCTGCTGCACACCCTTTAGGTAGGTTTGGACGCGGGTGTGCGCTGCAGATAGGGGAAGCGGGTCAAAGGAGCCCAGGTCAACAGTATGGAAGGCCGGGGATGCGGAGCACAAACTCGTGCATAGGGATGGCGGCTTGGCAAAGGAAAAAATTCTTGTCGTGGCGGAAGCGGATTCCGGTGAGGGCAATGGAGCGCGGCCCGATGTGAGTCCCAGTCCTGACGCGAGCAGGTGCCGCGTCGATGAGGCTTGAGGCAACAGCACCATGAAGGAATGGCTCGAGTAGCGTGAAGCCGAGACCACCATGTCGGAAGGGCAAGGTAGCCTGGGACCACGCTTTATCGGTCAGCGTTACTCCATGAGCTCCGAGAAAAACGAACGTTGCTGGGTGTCGAAAGCCTCGGCAGCCGAACGGGCGTCCATCGGCTCAGCGAGCTTGAAAGCGTGCTCCACGAGGCAGGCAGACGCGCACAGGCGGTGCATGTGGAAGCGGGCCCGAGGGTCGTCAACCTTGCGCAGCAACTCGAGGGTGCGGCGGCAAGTGTCGGTCTTGCCGTGCAGGAACGCTTGAGTGAAACCGGCGGTTGCCTATTGGAGCTCCCAGTAGTTCAAACCCGTCGGAGGAGCACTCTGCAAGGCGGAACTCGCGGAGGAACGCCTCGCGTTCTGGCCGCGGGACAGTTGGCCAGAAAACGCGTGTTTTTGCGGCGTTGAGGTGCAGGCCGTATGCGGGTCCCTCGTCGCGGAGTAAGCGGAGCGCTTTTCGGAGCTCGGGGAGAGACCCCATCAGCGTCCCGTCGTCGGCATACCAGTGGTTCATGACTACACCTGTCTCTGCGGCGATCCGGCGGATGAGCGGCTGGATCGTTAGGGAGAACAGGAGCATGCTGGCCGGGTCGCCTTGTTGGGTCCCTTGTGCACTTTGTATGTTTTGTGACGGTTCGGCACAATCAGTTGCGGCTGCGTGCGGCCGTATATCATATTGACGAACCGGGCAAGGCCCGGTGCTAGCGAGGGCAATCGGTCCAACATTGACTGGCGATCAACGAGATTGAAGGCGTTGTGCGCGTCAACAAGGACCGTGGCGGTGTCGCAGCGGCGGGAGAACCGACGGAGCAGCGTGCGCGTGTCGTGGACGATTGCGTCCATTCCAGCCCTGATCCCGTTTGCCAATTGGAACGGGGCTAGGAAGGCGCGAGTATCGTCGATTGCAGCTGGGAGCAGCGTCTTCGTGACCAGACGACGGAGTACCGACCCGACGGCGATGGGCCGGATCTTGCCAGGCTTTGGCTGGATGGGCAGCAGCGTAGCGGCAGCTACAAGCGGCAGTACAGAGCACGGCAGGTCGCCCTTGGCGATCCGCGTGACGAGCTGGGTGAGGACCCCCTTGCCCGTGACTCCGGCTTCTGGGCTGATTGGTGTCTTGACTAGGAGGTGAAACCAACGCGACGGCGTGCGGTCAGGGCCAGCAGACGTATCACGAGAGATACGGCGGGCTGCTAACTCGACGGCATCCGGTGTGACAGCTGGAGGAGGTGGGAGGCTGTCAGCCGGCAGCGTGCGATAGGGCACCGCGGCTGTGGGTGTAGGGTGCAAGCGATTGGATGGTCCGCGGGTCGTTGACATCCGCCAGCGGTGCGTTGTGAAGGGACCGCATAGCCTTGGCGTAGCGGGCATCGGCGCACAGCACTTGCGCGCGGCGTCGGCGCGTGCTGCTGGACGCAGGCAAGGGGCGGTGCTGCTCGGTCCACTCAGTTCGGGCGTGGTGTGCCTGCATCGCTTCTGACCAAAGGGCGGCCCACTCCCTGGTGGTATGAGCCCGCCGAATGCGAGAACTCAGCGCGTCACGTTGGCCCTTCGGATGCTGCCAACCGTCCTCACCGCGGAGGGTCCGACGCATGACCGCGGTGGGGAGCATGTGGAGGTGGAGGAAAGCGCGGTACGTTGCGTCGTCGCCGCGAGCATTCGCCGCGGCACGGACCAGCTTAATAAACAAGAGGATGAAGGGCTTGAGGCATGGGAACGGGATGTCCTGAAAGATGTCGGCTTCGCGGTATGGGGTGCGAAGAACCTCTTCAGGGGTGGGAAGGGAAGATTGATTGTGGGTCTCTTCCATGTTGGGTTGGTGGCAGTCGGGGGGGGTGGCTTACTGAGGTACCGCCGTGTTCCCCTGCAAACCGGTGGGCGGGGAGGGTGCGGAGGCCTCTTGGGTGACGTTGTGTGCGGGCGGCGGGGCTGTCGGGGAAACGGCTGGGATGTAGACCATGGCATCTATCCCAGCTGGCTTCGAAGCGGTCGGCGGCGCAACCGGCGATGCTGTCAGTGCCGCGGTGTCGGGTTGCGGACGGTGGAGGGCGACAGTGCGGGCCACGGCAATTTCTCGCGATGATTCGGAGGTTTGCCTTTTGGCAGGGGTCGTTGAGCGGGATCGGCCGCGGGGCCGTGGGGTGGGCTTGTTGGTGGGCTTCTTTGGTGGCAGCACCAAGGAAGCCTTAGTGGCCGAAGGGCCGGCAGGCGGTGTGGGCGCGGTGGGCGGGTGTTGGGCGGCGGCGGTCGAAGAGGCGGCGGCGGCGGCCGGAGAGGCGACGGTGGCGGTCGATGGGCGGCGGTGGTGGTCGGAGAGGCGGCGGTGTTGGTCGGAGACGCGTCGGTGTTGGTGGCGGCGGTGGCAGTCGGAAAAGAGGCTTCCATAGGGACGACAGGGGTGGGGTCGGTGGGGTCGGAGGGGTCGGCGGCGGTGGGGACGTTGGTGGCTTGGGCGGTGTGCGGGGCCTGGCGGCGGTCTGCCAGGGCCTGTCGAAGGGCCTGGCGGGCATCATCGAGGGCATTGCGGAGTGCTTCACGTGATTCGAGTGGAGCACCTTGCGGGCTTGAGGCGCCCGGGCTCATGATAGCACGGCTCTCTTTCGCAAGGAAGGCCGCGGCACCTTCCGCTGCCCGCACGGACAGTTCGGAAGCGACTTGGCCGGGGGACGGAGGGTGATTTGAAGGGCGCTGACAGTGTGTCGAAGGTTGGCAAGGATGCGCCAGAAGCGGGGGGCGGAAGGTTTCGGGATGAAAACGTATGTCCACGGTCCGAAATGCGGCAAGATAACGTGAGAGGGCATGCGAAGGTCGATGTCGGCAGCGGCTCGGCACAGGGCTCGCTGTGCTTGCTCGTAGGAGCGGAAGGCGTGGCGGGGATCGACGGAGGGGGCGATGCCGATAGCAAGCACCTCCTTTGGCGGGGTGGGGAGAGACCCGGTGCGGGGGCAGAGGGTCTGGACCGGTCCGATCAGCGCGACAATGCGCTCGGCCAGTTGGCGGCGGGGATCAGATCGGCGGGTGGGGTCCGAGGCGATGATGTGGGCTTCAGCCAAGGACAATGCAGACTCGGGCAGGGGTGAGATGGCTTCGAGGTCAGGGATGGCCGTCTCAGGAAGTTGGACGAGTCTGGCTCGTGCAGGGGCAGGGGCGTTCACCGACGCCGCTGCCGCAACTGACGCGTACGTAGCTGGCGGCATGCTGATGTTGCTGTTGATGTTGTTCTTGTTGTTGTTGAGGATTTTTGAAGACTTTGCAAGTTGCACCTGCATATGTCTGTGGTAAAGTAACTCAAATGCACTCAGTTGAGTACATTTGGCATCAATTGAGTACATTTTCAAAATCTATCGATAGACTTAATGACCTCGTACAGAGCAAAGAATTTTTGCTTCTGTGCGCTGGCCCTCTACGACTGGGTAAAATTTATTCATTTTTCATGATTTCAAAGTAATGTTTATTGAAATTTTTAGTTTTTCCGTTTTTGCAAAAAATTGCACTCAATTGACTATATTTCAGGAGCGAGTAGACACATAGGGCTTACTATTTCGACCATAAATGTGCATGCTATTCGAATACGAAGAACACTCAGACCACGGAAAACAGATATGAAAACAGATGCTACTGAAATGAAAGAAAGAAGTTGAAGGCATTCAGTATCTATTGGGGACTGCGCACGTCCTAACTATACGGCTAAGATCTAACCGGATGTACCTTGTCGTCCATGCGCATCCGGGCTCGGGACAGGATAGCTTGAGCAATGGATGACCAGAGAGTGCAACTCAGTCGCTGGTAAATACGGCGGCGGATAACGCCAACTGTCGAGTGACACTTGGACTCGATCCGCGGAACTAACTCCTCGATAAACGCAATTGTACCAGGGGAAGGGGCGCACCGGGAATCAAACGCTAGAGGTCGAAACGTGAAGTTTGGCGTGTAAGGCGCAAAACATGGGCCAGTTGAGGGAGTGGGGAGGCGTCGAGCGAGGTTGCGTTCCAGAATTGTAACATTGTCGCGGCCCGCCAGTTCAGCGGCGCCACCGGCAACCTGGGTTGCCTCGGTGCGAACTGCGGCCTTGAACGGTGTGACAACAGTGATATCACACGCAATGGGGCGCAACTTTGTGCCTTCCGGGGTTGGGGGGGTTGTAACAGGATATCAGCGGGCTGGAGCTCAGTGCCCGGGACGAGGAGCGGCACCTCGTGCCGAGTATCCCGACCCGGGCGCTGATAACGTGTGTCGCAGACGGATAGCAGAACGAGTGACGACTGCCGAAACCAAGGCAGCATAGGTCGGCGGCGTGACCCCGAGGGTGTCCAAGGGTGGTCACAGTGTGGCAGTTGAGCGGCATGGAGTCATCATACACTGGCAGTCCGAGGTGATGGCGGAGCATGGTCTGCCATTGTGTGTGCACTTTCGTAGCTGCCGTGGGGTGAGCGAAGAGAAACGCCGCAGCGGGGCTGCGGATGAACGAAGGAAAAAATGCAGCACCACGTCGACCTTCCTGTTAGCATTATCCAAGTTACATGCAGAAGCCTTACTATTAACGTCTTTGAAACTGTGAAAAAGTGCTGTATCGGGTTCCCAAACGCTTGAGAGAAATAACTTTCCAACTCTCTGCATTCGTTGCTGCCCGCCGTTACGAATAATGACCCATTTTTCGCTTTCAAGAAGACTGTGCCTATTCAAGTCATCAAAACAGTGATGGTCTCTCGATTTCGTGACGGAAATGCTATAGAAAGTAATCAAAGACAGTTTTACTAATAGAGATTTCGATTAGCACCACTACGAGTTGTTGCTGTTCAAATATAAAGAGATTGAAGTTCTCGATAACCAAAACGAAAATAAAGCCCAAAGCTTGAGTCATTTAAAAGGCACAAAATCTATACGGGGAATGTTCGGGTTGTTTAATACTTGAAAGATACATTCAGTTTTTGGCCCGGAATATCCTACAGGGTGACCAGTAATACCTCTTAACTTTCCTTTAAAAGCCTGCTCAAGGCCGCCCATCAGACAAGCTACGTTGGAAATTACGGCAGCGTGCCTCTCAGTAGATACCGCACGGGCCTTACTTTATGCTTCCATCGCCCTATCGGCCACGCTCCGCGCGACGTCGGTTAGCACCCTATAAACGCCTGGGTGCCAACCTCCTAGAGTAGAAATCGGAATAGGCACGAGCTTACTTCTCGCGGAGGTTGAAATAAAATATTCATATCTTCTATGCTTTGCAGAGACAACCGCATTGAGGGAGGTGAGCGGATTAAACGTTTGTACCCTCCTGTGGGAGGGCGCCAGTGGGTTGACGAACGTCACGTCAAAGAAATCCTTACATCTACTGCTTCCCGTCGTCAGGTTGTCTGGCCTCGTGCGATGGACCACGTCCTACGGTTCGACGGCGGTGAGGCGGGCCGCCTTCTACAGATCTTGCTCAAAGAGGGCCACTTGATGGCCATGTCGTTGAGTTCTGAGCCCACCATGTCTGCAGTAAATCTATAGTAATTGGTTCAAATACTATCTCCAAGCAATTAAAAAATTCTAGGTAGACAGCATCAAAATACATGAAACAGATTAATTCGGACTTAAATCGATAGTGGAGCCATAAATGCTAATAAATAAGTTATTGGAATTGTCGAGAGCAATAGAAACCACTTCCACAGCAACCACTTGCTGAAAATTGGAAACATAAAGAAACTCAATGAAGCAAAAAACCTAGCAATAGTTGCTTCTAAAACAGTACCAACTAGGTTACAATAAAACGCTGAAGAGGTACAAAAATTTCATTAAAATGAGTACAATGGGAATATTTGTACCACAAAAAATCAGTATCAACGTCAGGAAAACTGAAATTCAAGAATTGTAGTGTGGAACTCAAAAACTGGGGCCCAGAATTAGTAGTCAAAGTGTAGCTTTATTTGAAATTTTGAAAAGCGCCGAATGCGACAATTTCATCTATTCTGAGCATCAGGTCTTCTGAAAGATAATAAAGAGACTTTTCTTACTTCGTATCATATTATAGCCTGACTTGATTGGGATAATTTTTGCCACAGTACGGTAGTGATTGAGGATTGGTTTTCTGTTACGACGAGAAAAAATTAATTAAGACGTACAAGACTGGTACGATACGACAGGTTGACATAGTTTTATCGAAAATATAATTTTACAGTGGTTTTATTACGGTTGGGACAAGTTCTTTCGCATATATTTACTCCAGGCTTGCCACTTTATTAGGACAGAAATTGACTTTTTAAGTAATTTACTACCTTTGAAAATTTTTAAAAGTCCTGCTCTGATAATAAATGCCTCAAAAGTAGTTATTATGTAGGAATATGTATCTATTCACACTTGAATCTTTTCTTTAGGATCATCAAAGAGCAATCAAAGTAATTTTATGGCAGGGAATGCGAGATAATCCGACTTGAATCCGATTGAAAACGCCTGTCTGTGTAGTGCAATGCACAGTCGAAGCCCTGAAAAGTTAACGAACCAGAATGCCAACGGAAATAGTGTCAAAAGCAGTCGCCGACTGTGCAACTACCGGGCGTCCGTTGGACCCGCTTTCTCTTTAAGCCCCGAGAAGCACAGTAGCTCGATGTCTTGATAAGACGGGTGTCAGAGGCTTGATAAGCTAGGAAACACTGACAGTGTACTAGAGAGATGTACCACTGAAGGGGAGTGAACGAGGAACAGTCCGAAGGACTTCAGATAGCGACAATTCCGAAAGACAAACGGACAAAAGCGGCAGCAGCCGAGCACGAGACGGCGAGCGAAACTCTGCTAGAGTATTTCGATCCTCCCTCAGGGACGGCTGGAAGCCTGCGGGGTGTCGATAAACGTCCTCGACGGGGAACGAGCGCCGCGCCAACACGGCCAGAGATACAAGTCATCTCTAGGACAAGGCCACACGGTCGGAAGGCAAACACAGGAGCAGCCGGCGCGCAAAGGAAAGGAAAAAGGGGCGAAGCCTCGCGGATGATCAGCCGCAGGGAAACGAACGAGGACCGAACACACTATAGCGGGCGAAAAATAAATACTAGGTTTGTAGCCAGCCTGACAGGCTGTTAGACAGTTAGACACTTGTCAGTTAGTAGGTTAGCAACCTAATAAATATCAGGGCCCGAACCGGGACCTGATATGCCCCTACTGGGTCACTGCCAGCGTCCTTACAGGAATGTAAAGTTAGAATAGTAAATAGCTAAAAAATACTAACCGAAATTCGGTTATAAAAATGGATCATCGATCCCTATCGTAAACCCAAAATGTCATTGCACTACAGTCGGTCATCGAAAGATCATTGTTTACGAGTAATAGGAAGCTTTAAACTGTTGAGTACCTGAAGGATTCTTTCGTATAATGGTGGAAGTGCGGCAGCGGATGACCGTTTACTGTAATCGCGATTAGAAGGTACCTAGTTGCGATCAGATTGCCTGTGGTAGTTATTTATTGTAGTGAGAGTGAAATTTAGCTAACTAGAAGTAGGTAGATATTTATTAGCTTCTGTGTTTATTTATTTGGGGTCCAAAACCCTGGGATCGGCCTATTTATAAGGCAGCCGCCGATTCTAACCGCCGACGGTAAAGGTAAGGCAATTTTACCTGTAAAACATTCTGTAACGGTAAGCAGTCTTCGTACAGCCGCCGTTGACGCTTGGATTTCCCTCTTTTTGCTCCAGTTTTCGGTCATTCCCACTGTTTAACGCTCGGAAACGTATCTAAGACGGATCCCCTTCACCTTTGGTTTATGCCGCCCTTCCTCCTTCCCCTGCGATCCCTCCGTTGAGCCCTGTCGTATTCCGGTATCTTCGGCTACGAACCTGCGCTAACGACGCTTTCAGTGATCGCTCTACCAATTACCGCGAGCAGGGTTTTATCCTACAGATACGAAGCGGGGAAAACGGGCAGAATGGGTTCAAAAATTTATCAAAAAGCTGTTTGAAGGATTTACAATTTCTGCGTTCAAGTTTGAGGAGACAAATTCCGATAACAGACTGTTAATTTTCTTAAAAATTGTCCCCACTATCAATGAATAAAGAGTTTATTGCAGTTCAAACTTCGCGGGCAAAAATCAATTTTAGCCATAATTTTCTTTTGAACGAAATGATTGGGTTCCGGGCCTCTATGGGTCTTTTCAGTGAGATGAATGGGTCTTTTGTGCTCTATGACATAGCCTCAAGACTATTGTTGCCCCCGTGAATCGAAGGCACGTTGCCGAGGCCTTTCACTCCAACGCTGCATGCCTACTCGCTTTTATTGAGCAGGCCCTGTATAGAAAGTTATATAGTACAACAAAATGCTTTCCTGCGCAATGAACTTCCAGCGGCTTTGATAAAACCGAAGAATATTCCGTACATTAAATAACCAAAATCTTCTCTTTTGATTCGGGTTTGGACCATTTATGTGCAATCGTTTTAAGTTAGATATTCATTGAGCTTAAATATTTTAAATTTGCCACTAAAATCGATCCATACGCTTATATACAGACGTGGTGTGATCCTAAACTCGCGCACTGTATTTTTGTGCGATCATCAGGTGACCTAATAAAAATGCACCTGAGACTACACGATTAAAATGCTTGCAATGTCATTGAATTGATATCATGATGGATATCTATATTGGTGAATAAGTAAAACTTAATGGGCAAAATTAATTCACGGAGCTTCATCGCCTAGTGGTTTTAGTAGAAAATGGATTTTATGAAAATCTTTGGCTCTAGTAAGTCGCAGACCTACCTGCTCCTGGAAGTAATATTGATGGACAACGTAATCCATACGACTCAACAGTATTAAAAAAGTTGAACACGAGGAAAGTCTACTAGATCTTCTTTCTGCTTTTCGTTATTTACTATTATCGACCGAAGATACTGATAAATTTTCAATACTATACGCATTATTCAACTGTGTTCAGAGCTCATCATCGACTGGAGCCATTCAATGTGCTGTCAAACTATTATCACTGAAATTAGTGGTAGGAACATATTGAGCTGAAAAATGTGAGAGGGTTTTCAATTGCACTGTTAACACAACTGTGAGAGATTCAAATTAAAAAAATTATAATATTCAAAGAGACAGGCGAAAAATATCAATGGAGACACACTTCCTTTCTTGTGTGAACAAATCCACAACAAAATTGACGGAAATCAATAAGGAAAAATCTACTATCTAATCTAGAGGGAGTTAAGTGCAAGCCAGGGCGCCTTCAAAAAATCTAGCAAATATTCAACTAAGGTTTAAAAGGTCATCATACTTTAATTTATTCCATCTTACGTGATTGGAATTAGTGTTTGTCCCGGGATATCGAAAATGATGTAGATATAGAGTAGTATTGGAAAGCATTTTCCGTAAGCTAATTTTATTTTCGGAAAAAAGTGACCCTTTTATAGTTACATTTTGAAATCCACTGAAAAAACCTAGTGTGAATTAATCTTGTGAAAAGAAGTGCAGTTAACGGGAGGCTATTCTAATGGAATCAAGCGAAATGATGGGAGAGTTTATTCAGTAATGAGAAAACTCTTTCGTTGGTTACGTTTATCGAAATCATGCTAATTAGAATGCACATTAGTTTATCCAAATTTTATTAGAGTAATACACATGGGAAAGGATTTCTGTAGCTACTGGTAAAAACATTAAGTCAAGAAAAGAGCACTAAAAACTGTGCGGCTTTCATTAAGGTGGTGCAGAGCCATCTTTGTTTTCTTGTTTATGATAATACTTCTTTCGACTGGTTCTATTAAGTATGAAGCGCACTGAGTCAATATATTTAAAATTTAAATTATCTGTTTCAGAGAATATGGTGTGTCTACTTTACTGAACCACACGATCTCCTGACTTCCATCCCATTTGTATTTTTCTGACTGCCTAGAGAATTTCGACTGTAAGCAAGGAAATCGAAGAACTTTGGTACTGCATGGAAATTAATTGGCGAGAAATTCGAAAGCCTTTGGCTAAATATTCTTTCTCGCAACTCCGAAAGAAATGTGCGGAGTAACCAAAATGTTTCCAAGAAATCATCAAACAATACTCTAATTACTAAACTTACGGCAACAGGATGGTTCTAAGTGGTCGATTCCCTTTCTATTCTGATTAGGTAACTCGTCAATAACGATGTTAGTTCGTGATATTCCTGTAAAAATTGATTATGACTGTAAAAATATACCAATTGGATTTAATGTCTTCTATTCGATTATAATAAAATATGAGAACTCAAGGATTAGTATTAAGTGAGTGCTCGTGAAATTCAAAAAATGAACATCCCAGAGTATTTTCTCAAGGAAGTGACAAGGAATGAAAGTGTTATCGTAGTATTTTGTGGGAACCGATTCAGAGGTAAAAGAAAAAGAAGCTGGAGTTTTGATATTTTGAAAAAAAAGATAAAAAGCTCCTACAGCTTCAATCTATGGCGGAATTTATTCTAAACCTTGTCCAAGTTTAAAGTCGACGTCTGACTTCGGTATTGATAAGTTTTGAACTTTAGTATTTTCATGTATTTATCACTCTCTCCTGGTTGAAGCAACTTTGTTGGCTTACGATAGCATTTCACAATAATCGAAAATTATTCCGGAAAATATAGGTAGTATGAAATGCGAAAAAGGGAAATATTATGGATCATAGCTACGCAAAGAGAGATATATCTCAGATATTTATCTATTTTTTTCTCTCAGAACGCTCAACTGCTAGTCGAGACTGAAACGGACTGTCCAAAAAATATGTGTCTTGATTAAAGTTCCCAAAATTAACTTTGAACGTTCTCAAAGATTCTGAGTGCTTCCAGAATATTCCATCTTCTGTAAATATTTACTCAAATATTTACCAATATTTCTAAACAAAACTATAGCACCCTAGCTTCTTTCTTCTATCACTTTTCATTGTAATTTCAAGAATATTAACTCATAAAAATATAAAATAATGCAACCTCAAATAATACGTACAGATCAAGTCCTTTTCTGACAATTTGATTTTTGAATCCATTTATTGAGTACTTCATATCTCGATCCTTCTGAAATTTTACACTTATCATAATATAATCACATATTTCATTTAACTGGTTTGCATCTGATCAATTAGACTAAAAAGGTGAAACATAATTTCAATTTTCTGTGAATTTAAATTTGAGCAAACAATATAAGAAGAGTGATTTATATGCATCATTATGGTTCATTCGTTACAGTTAATACATAAAACGTCTCAATTATAAATTTCAAGACTGATGAAGTTTTATTGAAAGTATTTTTAACTTTTGTAAGAAATTATTAAATTTTTATGTCTGTCACCTGTCATTGATACGAATACTTGCTAAGTTATAATTGCTGATGAACTTCAACAAACATCAACCCGAATAGCGGTTATTGGGAATGACTTGATCCTGTCCCATTTAAAGCGTTCGAACTATTAGGGAAAAGAAATATTGTCCAGAAGTGGACCCCGAGTGTACAGTCCAGTAATTGTGAAAAATGTCCACCATGGAATTCGCAAACATCCTCATAAAGTACGCATAGCAATTGAAACTTATAGCAGAGACAGAAAGTACTAAAGAAGGAAACCTTTTCATTGGAACTTCATTCATCATCATAAATTTCGTCCTATACTCATTGGTGAAAGCTTCAACATCAGAATTGCACCCAAACTGAACCAAATCACAGTTCCGAAGGAATGTGTTGAAAAAGCGAAAATTTAAGTAAGCATCATACAACATCGACATTTTTCCGGATTTTTTTTAAAAAATAAAATGTTCCTGAAACGTTTTCTGGTACATAAAAACAGCGGTACTTATGTCATTAGTTGTGTCTTTTGTGGAAAATGCAGGGGAAAGGGGAATTGAAACCGATAAAGTTTCCTCCCGATAGGTCTATAGTTCATTTTTGTGAAATGGAACAAACGCGGATGTGACATCAGAGATAGAAACAGAGTGGAGGCAAAATAAAAAGGGTAACGTTCAAAACATTAATCGATGCAGTTTAGTACCCAAAGCGTGCCCTTTTAGAGTCATTTATGCCCTTGCACGTTGTATAAAAAGACAAAAAACAGTAAAATACCAATCCAGCGTCATTATACTGAACAACATGTATATGATAGAGAATATCAAGTACAGTGCCCACTAAACTTCATCAATGAAACATAAATATTAATCTTTTAGTACATTATTCTTGGATTTAAGTGTTCCAATTTCCGAGCTCCATGCAATATCCTCAAATAAGGCACAATGTATCCTTACTTTAGAGAAAATAATCTCTAGATCTAGTATGACAGCCGACAAAAGTGTAGGATACAGCAAAATTGTTGTCGGAAGTCTGCTATAAGTTAACAAGCTGAAAATATGACGCTTCATAGAAAGTGTGAAAGTTTTCTCTACAAGTTGGCTTTTCTAGTTGTCTTAAAAACAATTATTAAATTCTGCGAGTTTGATTAAGATCTACTCTTCTGATCTCTGATACTCGAGACTCAGGCTCCCAAGTAGATGTGTGAGTTTCAAAAGCACTGTAGACATTCCGACATTTTCTTAATGTGTAAGGAATAAAGTAACATAAAAAAATAATGTAAATTTCTAAGTTTTGCACTCTTTGATCCCTAAATATGTATTAAACCTGCATCAAGTTTGGTATTATCACGGAAATTTTATTGATGCTGCGCTGTCGTTGCAACGATTGGCTTGAATTTCTGGAACTATCACAGGAGCTAACTGCATAACTCTGACTCCTATACTATAATGGGGAAACGAAAAATGGATTGTTTTATTCTGCAGACTTTTCATTGAATTATATAGGTGCTTCACACTTTCTACTCCAAAAGTCCCGGAGATGGTATTTTTGTTAAAGTTTTGAGTATATCTCCTTTCATTCACAGTTGCGACGAAATATGTGCTGTAAATTTCAGAATTCTTACTCAGATAGTTACTGTTCGATTATCGCTGCTCCTGCCAGAGAACAAAAAAATTCCACGGGAAACTAAATTTTATTTTAGAAATGGGGCTTATTCATTGTTCCTATAGGTATCAGTTCTAATTTGTGAGACATAACACGTTCATTTCTCATATCTAAGAGAAAAAAATTTACATCTCGTAATGCAACCCATAAAATCTCCTTAGACAGCAGTTAGCTCTGAAAAAAGATACCGAAGTCAAAACCAATTTAAAATATCAGAGTAAGAAATATCTAAATGTTACCATTTCGAGTACGCATTTACGGGATATCCGCGCAAAAATTTCATGAACCAACTTGTTTTCAGTATTATGTCACATAAATTTATTTCTCCAAGTCCACTCTTTGCGAAAACGAACGATGAATGTCTGACTTTCTGAGATAAAAAGCACTTTTGGTACGTTTAGTTGGTATTAAGATCATTTAACAACATTCATCTCCTATTATTTTTCTCTACTGGTTTTTTCCAACACAAAAAACCGCTGATATTCGATACTACAATTTTCATTATGAAATAAATAGGATAAGGTTCGAGATGTTTATTGAAAGACTCTCTTTATTTGCTCTGCAACCAGTATTTCACAAAATAGAGCTTAATAAAAAATACATAACTCAACCGAATGCTCGAAAAAACTTCAATTGCACTGCTACTATACTATAGAAGGAGATTACAATTAGTTCGAAGGGACAAATATTTTGATCTCAACTAACCTCTAAACTCCAAGAAAACCCATTGTTAGCTATTTAAACATCAATTTTAGAACAAGTGTCATATTACTTCTCAATATTATACATAGGTGGATTAGAATTGCACTTACTAATTTCTTGATTAATATTTCTCCACATCCCTTTATATGTTGAGGTTTTTTTGCTTTTTTGATATTAATTGCGGAAAAAAGATCTACTATAACTTCATGCAGTAAATTATTCATCAAAAATTATCAGTACGACTGTTTGTGGCCGCCATCGTGATGCGAAAAACACACTCCATGAGTTCCTAGGATTCAATTTTTTTTGTCTATTAGTTCTCTACTACATTTTGATCACAATCATCAATGGAATTCAATATTTTCCAATCTATTCCGCATATAGAACGACACAAAGAATTAATTCTCAGATACGACAGGGACAGGCCTCAAGAATGACATAACATAACGAGGTGCAGGTGCGCTAGAGTTACAGAGTTACTCTATGAATAAGGCCGAAATGCACTGTTTTACCCTACGCGATCTTTTTTCTAAACACAATTCCAGACTGGACAAAAGCAGATGACATCCTTTTGGAACCCTCTAATTCAGTACCAGATCACGTGATTTTGAAGCCCCTTTTCAGTATCCATAGTTACCTACCATATTCTCTTATCTTCATCGACAACAAAAATTGAAGATGGTACTAAATATTGCTTACGGTTTAAACTGACTGATTTCGTAAAAAAGTTATAATTAACATCGTGCTTCATTTTTTGTTCTTTTTCTCAATCTTAAAGGATGATGAAGGTATATTTTCTAGAGAATAGAATCAAAAGTTTTCGTCAAACAATCTCCAAAAGTCAAGGAATTATACACACTCCGATCAAGGTTCTCTCCGGAGGTTTTGGAGGCTTCATAAATATACCCTTTTAAAGTAAAGTTATAGGAATTTATAAGAAATTCAACACCTCGCCCATTAAATCAAATTTAGTTGATCATATGAAACCTCCCATTCTTGGAATTTGGCATTAAATTGAGGCTAGGAAGTAAAAATGCTCTTTAAGTACTCAATTGTTGAAAACCGAAAGTAACGAATAATGAGATTTTGCAATAGATTTTGCAATCAAGTTTAAAACTGCTCTGCTATATATTTTCTGGCTTAAAATACCTCTGAATGGTTAGAATCTGTAATATTCAGGTTCAGCTGCCTCTGATTGGTGCGCCGCACTATCACTGGAGTTTCAATATGCCGCTCATTTTATGGATTGCGTCGTCTACATTTCTATTTATAAATGCGCTCTATAACTATAATTGAGTGGAAAATAACTCTTAAACCCCGCCTGTGAGGAGCATGACAGCATTCGTATCAGTAATATTGAGTGTTACGGTTTTGATACGGAAACATATGGACTAGCTTCGACCGCACTCCTCCTGTGACCTTTAAAAATGCCAACCTCGATTCGAATAATGGATCTATTAGCTATATTATTATTCCAGGCTGGCCCATAAAGTTGATTACAAACAGTAGCGGATGTAACAAGAGAAGCACAACAGTATGCAGAATTTTCTTGTATACTGTATTTCTTCGCGTAACCATATCTGGCAATTTTATAGAATAGTAGAATGATGAGAGTTACTGAAATTTTGCTCCGAGCTGGGGCAAAGAATTTACGCTTGAAAACTCTGTGTGGATTGAAGTAACATAACCTTTCACTTCACGGAGCGTCAATTTCTTAAAAAGATGACAGTAAAATTTATTTGATAATATATTGTGGATAGTAAATTAGCATAAGAGTCCTGTGCACACCAAACAAATCTCCTGAAGGCTACTAGCCGGTATTCTGAACTGTATATAGCTGAAGTTGAAACTTTTCTTTGTATTGGAACCTGCTTCTCTTCTCCATACCTCACCCTCCTCGATAAGGCTAAGCGATGCTCAGTGTTCCCTACCGAACTAAATAACTACCTTTGTCACAGAAATCGATTGTTAATAGCTGTCGCTGTCTTGCAAGCTCTACTTAAGCTCGATCTCTCCAAGAAACAGTTGGCGTCGCGTTTTTTAAGCTAAGCACTTACGCCTCGGAGCCATTAAATAGTCAATATACGGACTTGCGGAAACTTCATTGGTACACTTTCCTGTCGTAATTGCTTCTGTATACATCGGTTCAACCTTCGTCGGTGTTGCTTATTTCGAAAACCGACGTTAATTTTTACCAAAAAATTCCAGCTCTCCTCCGCAAGTCTCCATTGTTCTCATTGTTAAATTTTTTTGAACGATGTCGGCTGGTTGCACATATAGATCTTGCAACTGACAGCGAATTCCGGAGAAAGGGATATTTATAGGCCCACATTTGGCATAAATCGCGATGAGACAATTTTATTTAATGCATTTCGCGGTTTTTGCTGCAATAAGTGAAATAATCTGGGTAAGTTTCCAGACCCCTCTACTGAGGGGCCGCGGAGTTTCCAAGTGACGATAAATACAATCTATCCTTCATATTAAGCCGTGCGAACGCGTCCTGCGCATTAAAACACTTCTCGCAGTTTGATGACTCAGTCTTAAAAAACTTCAAAGGTTTCTATCTAGTAAAATAAGCTTAAAGTTATGAACCGTCATTCTAGTGCCTCCGTGCGAACAAAGGGGAGATTTTACCCAGGAAATTCATGTGTTTCAGGAAATTTCGTTATCCGTATCCCCGTAATAGTAATCAATCGTGTCGTTTTGATTTTTGTGATATAAAAGAGAGTTTGGTGAGTTTTCTAATGATCTCAACATCGATCTCTCCATATGTTAAGAGTAAATATAATTTCAGAGAATGCTAAAGTAATCTTGAGAAAGATCAAATTTCAAAATTGAAAATCTCATCAACGTACAGAAAATTCACTAATGAATACCGAGATCCAGGGTGACTTTCCCAACTTTGTGTGATTCTCTTCTTTCCCTAGTGGAAACGTCTCTTACTGCTTTAAGGCATTATAAAATACAGTCTTTCTGATTGAGCTTGCATTTAGAGATCTTTCAACAGATCTTATCCCAAGATGCCAACAGGCAACTTTAGGAAGCCATGCTCGACGATATATATATTTTTGATGAGAAATGAATCTCAGACACTCTTCCCTGCACCGCGGAGGAGGATTTACAATCACAAGATAGATAATACACAGTCATCCCATGATTCTATGAAAGGCTTGATGCAGCGGTACCAATGCGCTTCATTCATAATCATCTTCTTCCCATCGATCCCCAAAAAAATGCACCACAACTTGTTGCTTAAAAACTTTACATTTACTATACTACTGAGAGACTGGAAACAATGGAGCTAAAATTCCCACATATAGGGCAGAAACAGGTCCTATGCAGGAACCAAGTGCATTGGGCTATGTATCCATTGTTATCTCAGATTAAAAAGAAGATGAATTGAATACTGCATCTTCCCTTGTTAATATGCAATTACCATCAGATTATTCAAAGGGTTCGGCAGATATTGCGTAATAGCGAGAGCGTGATAACCATATTGTTTAAAATGATTATGGAATCGAACCGATAGATTTAGCATGAAAAGTTAAACATGAAATTTACTGCGAAGAATATCTCTCTCTCCATCTGCAGTCTTGCCTAAATATGCTGCAGAATACTGATTAATCATCATTTTCTTTGACAGAGGACATATAAATCGGTTTATTTACCAACTTGGATGATAAAGTTTGCTCTTCTTGGTGACATTAAAGAATAAGTAGTTCAAAAAGACCCATAGAAAGACTACTAAATTGTTTTCTTAGATAAAATGAATCAAAGGGTCGAAGAAAAGCATAATTGAAAGCTTGATAAGTCTCACTATGATTGCCTATTCTATATTGCTGCTGTAGCGCAATTCATTTTGGTGTACAGTGCTTTACCTTGCGTTGAGTTGGGGCGCGAATTTTCGCTAATTACAAGTTGACATTCAGCTATCCGAGTATTCTATGTAAATCTTACCGTAATTTGCACACTTTGTAGTTTAAGACACTATAGAAACTCTTTTGTGGCTACGGGTTAGCTAATAGCCACACATTTTAGCTTAGACAAGATAGCTATGGTCTTTTGACCATATTTCACATTGGTGGGACTTTTATATATGCGAGCTCACCCAAACGCACCCACTGGGGTCTGTAAACTATCCGAGTTTGGTCTACAGTTTGCACATTTCGGGTGAAGTCTTTTCCGTCATGAATTCCCACTGCCCATCTTTCCTGCAACCGTTATCCTCTCGCTCCCCTACAAGGGTTCACTCGTGCCCTTTACAAGGTTTCGAAATTTCGTTTTCACGTTTTTACCGTTCTTTTCTACCTCTCTAGAGGAATTTAGATTCCCTCCAGGAAAGGTGCACTCGCGCAGTTGCAGATCCACGCCGTTAGGCGTTCTTTTCTATACCTCTAAAGGTGGGTCGCATCTTCTGTGGGGAAGGTGTCCTTGGAGTGGCACGCTGTTTCACACTGCAAAGTGTTCTCACCAAACTCATACGAGTATAAACCGAGCGCCTGGTTAGGCCAGTGAGGAGTTTCTACCTCCACCGACAGAAGTCGTGTCCGCAAGAGGACCTTCTTCGAAGAAGACTACACAGGAATAGCATTAAAAGGTTTTTCAAGTCGTTACCGACAAGTCCAAGTGGATCATTTTGGGGCAATCGGCCTTACAACCCGGCGTTACCACCTCACTTTTGTGCGTCAACGCAATCCCATTTTGGTTAACGAAGCCTCTACGAACTTTCTGCACGGTGCCGTGCTGAGCTAGTACAGCCGCAAGCTCTTTAAAGGGAAAGGAAGAGTCTTAAACTTCGAGGAGCAGTTCCTATCCCCGATCCCGTGTTTTCGTTCTTCTGCTGTTTCGCCCGTTTGGGTTGATTTCTTAGTGGCCCCACAGTTGCTGTTAATTTTACGACATGGTTAAACTTCATATTGACAGGTACATCATTAAAGCGTGCATGTTGTACAAAGAATGCAGTGTAACGCAATTTTAATTAAAGCCAAATCTGATGAGTATGGGGCTGGAGGTAGAAGTTTGCTACCAGGAGCTATATTTTCCCCGCTGCAGTGTGTTAATTCGTTTTTGCCAAGTGGATTACTTGAAAAGTCAATCTTTTTGCGAGAAAACCTCTACATCGAAGGGCTAAAAGCTGAAAACAGTACAATTAATCATTTCATTTATTGTACTTAACACAATGTATGCATGTTACGGAGAGTTCGAACTGATTTACTCTCTCTGGAAGAGACAGTATATTTTATTCAACCATCAATACCATCAGAGAGGTATTTTGAAGTTTGGTCTGCAATGTACAGGGCAAAAAGCAAGAGAGAACCTGTTCAGTATTTTTGTGCAGTTTTCAGTCGTTTTACTTACTGGTCTGCATCAATGATAACATAAATAGAGAACGAGTCGGAAGCTGTTAATGGGGAGCTTGTTTACCCTGAATCAGCTTCCGTGTTGTAGTTGGACGGTGACCATCTGAGAACGTCTTCCAGGGAACTTTGATCGGTATCGAATGTAAGCCAGCAAAAGCCCCAAATGGGGCTTCGTCTAGTGAGTAATTATCTTTCGAAGCATGAATTTATTCCTTATTGCATGTCAGTTCACAGGAAAAGATGAGAAGGTTCTCGATATATGGGTCGGACTGGCGCGACTACTACATGTTTTCGACATGTAGAGCCTTGAGGAAAATCCGTGATGACAGTTGGGCACTAGGTAGGGTTTTATCCTTTACAGAATACTAAATCTCCTGCAGTTTTTTTGGTTCTAAATTCAATCGCTTACAAAAGGGAGACCTTTCGTACAGTATTTTTCCGGAAAGGCAGCGAAAATAAGAAGAAGTGAAAATATTTTTGCATCTGGCAAGTGTTGCCGTGCTGTTTTCATGTTCAGAAGAAAAAATAGGGTGCCCTCCGAAGACCTATGTCGAGGAAAATTGAGTCATGCTTTTGTAAAGAGAGCTGCTCTGAAAGAATTGATTTTTTAATTCGTAGCAATGAGCATGATATCGTTTAGCATTGCTATGAAAGAGCCTCTCCGGACCAATCAGACTGTCTCCAGTATCTAATAAAGGCATAAAACTTACAATAAACCGTGTCAGCATTTACAGCAAGCAATACCAAATAGCTTATTAGTTTGTACAAAGGCAATGCAAAAGCTTAAAAATAGCCATTACAATGACGCATCTCCGAACTAAAGATCATCTTTTTTTACTTTCCTTGCTTTTAGATCATTTATCGGACATATTATACATCATTTTCTGCTATTGATCAAGGATACAATAAATTACTGCTTGTTCTCGGCTGTATGGCCAAAGAGATGACACTAAAGGGACGAAATGGCCCTTAAACTGATTACCCTATACAAAATGAGGTCAGATCGAGGATAAAATCAGAAGATGTGATCTGTTCTATTGTAATTTGTGTCTGTCATACTACTGATGGTTCGCGAGTTAAGAATAGACATCGAATTGTGATCAGATTGTCGAGAATGTGTTTAATTCTGCAGTCTTTAGAGCTCTAGAAATACCCGAACAACGGCCAATAGCTACTAGGACATCCATTGGGTATCCACAGAATGAGAAAAGTAGAAACTAAGCAAACAAGAGAAAAGATCAATTTTGGCTTTGAAGGTAAAAGCTAGGCAATCATGCTGTTGAAAAGCGCAGTAAAAGGGGAAACATTGTATAAAGGTTCCAAAGGACCTAGAAGGCTACATAAACAACTAATAAATGAAAAATAACACCAAACGCTAAGCCACTGCTGTGCGGGCATTAATGACAGGTCCATCAAAGACTGGTTCTCAGTATCAGAATTGAAGGCGGAACTATAAATATAAATCGGAGAACATCGCAATCAGCAGCATTTAGAGGAATGAGCGCTTTGTTGTCTACAATGTGAAAAAAAACTAACTTTGGCTCATGACCATAAGTCAACCCGGCTCGAGTGGGCCCGCTCGCGCCACAGTAAATCAGCACATGAGTAGGAGTTGGTTGGCTATTCTGATAAGATGAAGTTTAATTTAGACGCACAAGACGTAATGTTTTCTGATGAAACGAAGTTTAATTTAGACAAACGAGACAAAAAATTTCGTCACTATTGGCATGGTATGCGCTGGAATTGAGCTTTTATATTATAGGATCGGAGGTTAAGGAGTGATGGTTTGCGTTTTCCTTAGGCAGCGGTTTTATAACCTTGCTATTCTACAAGGAAATCAAGACAGTCTGAAGTGCTATGATACATTGAATACACATATCTAATTCCTTCTTCATACGGGAAGATGGCTTTAAAGTGGGTTTTTGTGCAGGATAATGCATACATTTAAACTTTACAGGTGCGATTAGAGTGTATTTGAGAAATTTTACGCATTTTACGTAATTACCTGCGGGTTCCTCGACTTTTATCCCATTGAAAACATCTGCAGGGTTCTTTCCAGGGACTTTTATGATGAAAATTGGCGTCTTTCTCCTGTCGAGAAGCTCAAAGACGCTGTGCGGAGCGCGAATGAGGAAAATTGGATAATGTTTTGATTAAAAATGTCCTTGGCAGAATACCGAAGTGCTGCACACAAGCCATTGGAGAAGCAATGTGCGAAAAAAGATTATTATTAAGCTATTTTATTTCTCAATAAAATTATTGTCATGGTTATTGATTGAATATTGTGGTGCTATCCTGATTGCCGGGGCAAAAATATTTTTTATAATATTTTTTCTGTGTTTGGCCAAGAGCATTGATACCTGACCTTTAACACCCCACCCGCTGTGATATTCAATTCTCACTATTACCGTACCGGCACAGGAATACATGACTTAATGACTTTTTGTGATTTATTTTTTGTTCGTGCTGGTGCACTGCTACCACTGCGCCCCTTACTGTACTTAACTGCACAGTAAGGGCAATTTTCGATTCTCGTCCACCATTGTTCTTGGTAAAGTATGCCCACCCGAGAGGGTCTGAGGGCTTGCGGTCAGCACCACTCGGCTCCCAACTTGGACCTTCTTGGACCTTATATTTTCGCGGGAGAAAGGAACTTATAGGGTAAAGTGTCGAACTTACTCATTTCCAGGTTGGATCCCCATTACTTGGCTGATATTGACTTAACCTACCCCTCTGTCTTAGATAAATTTAGCCTAGCTTACTAGTAACTATACACAGCCGGGAAATAGGGCCCAGAATAAGCAGCCACTCCGTTTTTGGCTCTGAATTTGACTCCCAACTTTCGCGTTTGCAGAAACTTTTCCAACCGAAACTTCTGCTATAGAAACGTTTATCCGCCTCTATTCCCCTTCTATTTAACCTCTTTATCCCACATTACACGACCCCTTTCATTACTCGTCTGTTATATTTACTCAAAATTGACGCCCCGGACTCCGGCGTCTATATACAAATAGTTCAAGGATGTCGTTGGTGACAACACAATTACCTCCAAAGTAGATAACCAGAATTGCTGACCCACTACTGCATCTCTTGTTGTCCAATCTCGCACGAATATTTTCTTCAGTTTTGCTGACTCAATTCATCTCAAGGTTCTATAATTTCATCCATCCAGATCCAGCCTTAAAACACGGAGGACAATTATATAGTGTAGCCGTCGAAGGAATTACCCGCGCGCTGATCCTCAAAATTCTTCTCGCCATTTGCGGACTGTGTTACTACACCGCAGGGTGCTTAAAAAGAAAGAAGAAAGCGAAAAAAATGTGCATCCTAGTGTGTGTGTGTTGGTTTTCTCACCGTCTGACCGGTTTCAGTACCTAGAAGAAAACAACTGCACACGGCGTATAGCACTAAACACCACTCAAGTGGGTAAAACCGGGGAAATTTTGGGGAGACCCTGAGGAGCTTCAAATTTGCTTAAGCTTTTCCTCCACTGATATACATGGCTAGAAAGCTCTCAATAAAATGAAACGATTGTTGTACTAGGTTTGACAGGTCTTGCTTCCAATGTACGCAGCAGTACGCTGAGCAGAAGCTGTCAGGAACCCGAAAGTTTTATAAAAATAACCAAATTTTATCTCATGGTTTACTACGAGGGCCACACCAATTCCAATACGTCAATGTGCCTTGTTGGGGTCCTTTTTATCAATTCAGCAGTGGCTGGCTGTTTATAAGCGGCCCTGACGCTACTTCATTTTGACCAGAGTGTTTTTTTCATAGGCATTTCAGCTTGAAGAGCAGCGTGCTCTTCCTCCACTTCTGTCCGAATCTGTTTAGAAGCTTGAGCTGAATTGATGGCTGAATTCTTCTCCAGAACTGCCTATAGTTTGTTAGCAAGGACGTCCTGAATACCCATAATCTTTCGAAATCTAGGTCCTTACTACTCGGGTACTTCATTTTCGTTTTCATTGTCGTTGTCGCCTTTCTTATGTGCTCCAAAGAATTTACTTATTTCCTGCCGAATCTCATTCTCAACTGGTAAGCTAAATTTTCCGGGGCAACTTTCTTGGAGCTCCTCAAGAATAGCCTATGGTCGTATTTTATCAGTAGAGACTCCGACTCCACTGTCAAAAATTTATTTGATCTCATTTTTGTACTTCTCTGTTCTTAGGTATTTCCGTGACGTGAACCTCCAGCAGTCTCTATGTACAGCTTTGACCTTTAAGATCGACAGTACTTATGCCAAGATTACTCGACAATTCATACTGAAACATGACTTCGCTACCATTGCTCAACTTCATAATACCTTTCGAAATTAGATTATGAGATCACTGCACAGCGATAGCGGCTAATCGTTTTCGAAAAATGTCTATTAACTTGTAAATGTAGTGGATGGTGAAAAACTAGGATTCTGTCCCGTGGACACAGAACGTTTCCCAGTTGCAGTCGTGACATTATGAAACATTGACCTCTCTTAATATGTCCACGAATTATCCGGGAACATGGTTACTACATTGTGCAAAAGCGTCGACAGCGTTAGATGTTCCTGGGTCAGATACGTACGACTCACAAACCTCATTCAAAGAGTTATTTTCTTCGCCCGATATTTCCCCATGGGGCCTTCCTAATGTCTCCGCTGATATAACTACATGGTTGTACATTTTGTAGCCTTCTAGCGAATTTGCCTCATCTGATTCATCTTCACCTGCAAAACTACCAAGTGATACATTTTCAGCTACTTTATATGCATCCTTCCCTTCCATTTCACTAGCATGCTGGTGAGATTCAGCTTTGATGTACTTTGACACATTGAAACATTGAAGACTACACCAGTTCCCAATCCCAATTATGCGTATATCCGTATCTTGTATGATCTATACAGAATAGTCTGATCTCTTTTTCTGTGAGACAAGAAACCCCGCCTCTCCCACTGCTCCCAAGCCTTATAAAATGGATTTCATTAGAACGTGAAAAATAAATCTTTGCTCAGCACGCACTTTAAACGTTAGCAAACCGAGTAATTTGAGTCTTTCTCTGTCCAATGACATGAGTTGAACTAAAAATATAATTCCTATACCCAATCTCTACTCAAGGTCAGAAGCAAGGCCTTTGTTTTTAGCAATTATCCTTATCTCATTCCTGTAAGAGGTAGTCATCAATCTATGAATATGTGCTGTCCTTCTAACGAAGTGGGCATCAATTAGGCCTCTGCCATCTTGTGTTTCATTACGGACAAATTCGAACACAAGTGGGCCTGTTAAATGACTCATTGCGTAATAAGCAGGAACAACACTTTTGTCTGGCAGCTTCCTGCTTTATCGGACTATAAGCAGGCATCTTCGAGAAAAGGGGTTCCACTTTTAGTTACATGAATAATGCTTCGAACACTGAAACGAATTCTAGCCCATCCTGATTTTTCGAACTATAATACAGTGTGTATCGAAAGGGTTCATCATCCAAATTTTGTAGTACATCACGAGAAATAATGCAATCTAATATGTTGCTTCCTAATTTTTTTTGTGTTTTCTCTCAAACGGACATCGACTCAGACTTCATTTTGTTGTCCATTACATGTATTACTTCTTTTGGTTCCCCCTAATCCCCATAGTTTTGCTCCATGTCATTTTGACACCCGTCAATACGTCTCTGTTGGTTTTTCAGCCTCACGTGATGTTCTCCGTGGAGCTCAAAATTTTCTCCGATATCATTGATAACCATTAGAGAATCTTGATAGGGGTAAATCGTCGAGAAAAGAGACACTCAGAACCAAATAATCCAGGAGGGAGGTGTTGCAAGTGAAGAAGGGCTACCATGGTATAGTTGAGCGAACAAAAAGGAGTGGATAAGGAAGAAAGTTGAGAGGGCTATACGTAAGTATAGAAGGGGCAGGGTCCACCACTTATGCTCTGTGACCAGCGTAAGAAAATGGATCTTGGGTCTGAACTTGACTCTAAACTTCCTGCTACTCGGGACTTGACTTGAAGTTGTCTGCTAACTTGCTTGAATTCCACAAGAGGAAGCAGTTTGCTAAGCTTATATAGAATTTCCGGCTAACCCTCAAGTCTCAACAAATATACTTAGAACCATAAAATGCATCAAATGGAATTGATTGAATGAGAAAGACTAACAGAAGATACTATCAGGATAAATATCTAGATTTCTTCCTTAATGTTCTATTTTTCCAGATCAGAGCCAAACAATTCCTCCAAAATATCCAAAGCTCCAATGCAGTCCACGAAAATTCCTTTCAGTGGTTTACACCATCTGCAATATCTAGGTCACTAAAAATATCCTTGTTCAACACCATGACCAGTGCCGCAGGACACCCTCTCTTACCTCATATACAGTTTCAAACATCTGGAATTTGTGGCACCTGAGCAGTATCTATGCTGCCAGCGCAGCATCGCTACTATACAGTGCACAGAATCCCTCTAAAAATACTTCAAAATAAATGTTAAATACAGAGGAGCCAGCGCAACATGCCACCTCATCCATCACAGCATGCCACCTGATCCAGCACAGCATGCCACCTCATCCAGCACAGCATGACACCTCACAGCGCAGCATTCCAGCTCAGCCAACGATTTCTTTTTGCCAGTTCTGGTGATATCAACACCCTCGACGGTCCGGGGCACCAATACACCCCGCGTGCGACATTTGTTTTGTAGCGCCAAAAGGAGTTGCGTGCCACTCCCCGAAGGAGTACCGGTGGTCGCCAAATTGTTAGGCTTATCCAAAGGTCCCGCATCCCGGAAGGCCAGTTTGGCCATCAAAGACGACGAAGGCGGTACCGGAACGGATCGCAACGCTCGGAGCAAGGCTCTCCCAGGCATGGACACCAGAGTAGAGGCCAAGTTTTTCCCATAAGTTCCAATAGTCGCCCGGTTTTCCAGTGGGATTTCTTGATTTAATTCCTCCTTTGCAGGGTTTTACGGCGCAACATTGGGAAGCAGGGTGTTCGCCTGTGGGTATTCGCAGAAGCAGTGTATTCGTGGAGAGCTGATTAGGGTGAGGGGTGCTGTAAAACACCATTTCCATTAGGGAGCATATACCACTCCCAACAGGACCGCACCTAAATCATCTCGGAAACATAGTCTAACGACATCCAGTTGTCGCTGGTTTCCCAAGGGTACGCGCGCAACATGGCAAACAAACGCAACAACCTCGTTATCAAGTAGTAGAAATCCTGTAGGAGGGCGCCTAGTCCCAGGGCAACGATTTCTCGCATCAAAGTCTACTACGGGCGAAATAACCGACTTTCTGGCAGAAACTCCGACCGGTGATAGCCCGGGTCGTAGTTTCTAAATTTGAATAAAAACCATACTGGGCGTAGGTGCAGAACGCCGTAAGGGCGCTCCCCGAAAATTCGGATTTGCTGATGGTCTCCACCAGGGTGGACGAACTATCCTAGTAGAGAAGGTGACGCTTTTGATAGGAAAACACCGGTGGGTAGGGGTCCCGGTATCCAACGAGGCACGTCGATTACGTAACAACAAACGGGGTTGCCGGATGTAAACTTCGAAACTCCGCGCTAGGCACCTTCCAAGAATATTTATTATTGATTCATCGTCACTGCGGCATTAGCTGCAACCATAACGATAACCACCTCTCCCCCGCCGGGATTGATATCTATGGCGCCTTGGGCGACGACGGCAAGGGTTTTTTCCGCCGCCTTGCTTCCGTCGCTGCTTCCCGTCGCGGATCCTCCCCTCAACAGGAGCTCCGCGACTTCGTTACCCGTTTTGAGTTTTGTCTCCAAATAATGCAGGCGCGACAGGTTTCTACCCACCGACCGCATCAGTAGTTGATTTATGAATACCCTCCGCACGCTTCTGTGCAACATTGTACAACCCATAAAGATCTACCACCACCATTATTGAAGCTCGCCAGGTCGTTTTGCTGATGCCTTAAACGCTTTTCCGACTCCATGTCCACGCAACACCTCTCGGCCAACCACCAACTTCGGTCCAAAAGGCGATCGCAAAAAGAGAGAGGTCAGCAAGAAAGTAAGAGAAGGATGTAAGGGGATAGCGCAAAATTTTTTCCAGTTGACAAACGTATTTCTCCTCCCAAGACACCCGAGAAAACTCCAAATGTGTCGCGGCGTTCCCCATATGGCGTTTTGAAGGTGCTTGTTTCTTGTGCTCCGTCCAACCGTTCCAACTGGACACCGATCCCTTAGCCAGGAAGCGTACAACGTCTTAATGTATGCACTGAGGTTTGCGGTACTCCACCAAGGTCATACTGCTCCAGGAAGGACCACCGTCTCGTTTTTTATAGATCTGCTGGCGATGTTCTCTCTTCGCATATTTTTGCGATTGGTGCTACCCTTACCAAATGAATTCCAAGCATCCTGTACAGTTCGCATGACCAGTGGGTGAGATATATTGCAAGAAAGGTGAGCAGCTTCAGGGTCTGTATTTCGGGTACTATCTTGGATAGACGCTCGCGAATGTTTAGCGCATGGACTATGAACCGTACCGGCGTTGTTGAAGCTGCCGAGTTCGCCTCTCTTCCCATTCACTGCAAAGCCTTTTGCAACACTGTCGCATGAGCAGCTGCAGCTACGGCAGGGGCTTAAGCTGATCCTACAAGCACTAACTTTGCACATACATGAGGCCATTGTGGAAGATGAAGTCGTCAGGGATGAAAATGGTTTCAACCACTCATTGTTCTTTATTAGCGCAGATGAACGGTGAAATTCTGGTTGGAGAGCCTCGGTGATGTACCTGGCCGTTGATTCCCTTGATACTGCAGTATCGCAGCCCAAAAGGTATGACACGTGTAACACACAGCAAGGTTACTGGTTGAAGTCTACTGTCAGCCTTACAAGCTGAGCTTACAATGTCTGACACAAGTACTGGTTTTCCGCCGCCTTGCTTCCTTCGCTGCTTCCCTTCGCGGTTCCTCCCCTCGATAGGGTCTCCACGATTTCGTTCCTCGCTTTGTATTTGGTCTCCAAGAAATTTAGGCGCGACATGTTTCCACCCGTCGACCCGATTTCGCAGTTAATTTCTGAATACCCTCTGCACGCCTCTGTGCAAGATTGTACAACTCATAAAGATCTATCATCACTACTGACCTTTGTGCTCGACGGTTTGGTTCCCCTTACTGCGGCAAAGAACAAGAGTTTACTTCTTCTGTCTGATGGCTGATGATTCTTATTTTTGGATTGCTTCACTACTCCGTACGCAAGCCCTACTATAGATTTTTGTAGCCCCACTGCATTTTATGATAAGTGCAGTGTAGTGTAAAGCTAGTCTTTTACACGAACAAAACAAATGTAATTAATACAGTAAAATTTTCTACTGAATTAATATCATTAAAATATCTGAGAATTCCTGCTGAGCTGTAATAGATGCTGTGCTGTCACAGCAAACTGTGTATTTTCTGCACTGGCACCATCGTGAGCCCTTTTTTCATGAAAGATACTGCCCAAATAATCCAATACTTAGGGGACACCGGACGACTGTACTTTCGGGACTGTTGTTTGATAGGGACGGAAATAGAAACATGTGGTAGTTGACCATATGATCGGGGGTATCTGTGTTGTCTTTTTGGGTCGTTTCTCCGAGACCAATGGCCAGCACTGTTTATATGACACTCGCGGTTACGGCCTAACGTTCGAGAGACACATGCCACGAAGTCGACGATAATTAAAAAAAAATAAAATATTGTATAAATTAATAGAAAAAACTCTAGAGTACAGTATCTGATTAACTCAGAAATCGCCAAAAGAAATGTCATGCAAGTAGCAAAATATGAGGATTTCCGCAACTCTTCTGCAACCATCAACACCACCCCGCCTCACCCTGGAGCACAGCTACAGTACAGTGTATATTAGTCGACTTCCCGAGATTACCTGACCCTCACCCACTTTTAGACCCCTCTCGCGCTCCCCATCCATCAAACGTCTCATCCTTTGTCCCAGCTCTCTAGTGCCCCACAGTCTTTGTCAAAACGCGTCCACATTATCCAACGAGCTCCTTCGACTTCCAGAGGGTGCCATCTCTGCTAAAAAAAACGCATCGGTTACGGTCAGTGAAAACCCCCTGGTCTGTTCCATCCACGTTAGTACGAGCAAAAGTGTCCACGGGTTCCGACCCAACCGAAAATAACTTTGTGGATCTTTAGGGTAGCGAAAAGAAACGAAACCGCCAGAAAAGTCCAAGGGGTCAAAAGGCCCTGCGGTGGTCTACGGGAAACCCATGAGCTAATTCTAAAGGAAAATGGGACAAAAAGTATACGGGACCAAGCATCTCGCATATATCGCTCGGCAGGAATACCTACCACCATTTGAAGTTAACCAATAACGCGGATGTCAACTCTCCATATGCGGCACAGTCCGACGAGATGGGGCCGCAAAGCAGGGCACCAAACTGACGTGGAAGCTTTTCCATGCGCAAAAAGGACCCAGTCGTCAACGTTAAACTCTGGGGACTGTCCCACTTCACCCATCTTTTCAAGCTGCTGCAGCTGCGTATCGGTTATTGTCGCGCGCAAAAATAAGAAAGCCAATATTTCCAGCCGGCAAAGCCCTTTTGAGCGTTTTAGTATCAATGAAGAGGGGTCATACGGATTCATAAGTGGTACCAATGCGAGTATGAGTTCTAGCGGCAAGGCATATGATCCTGTCTGATTATCATCTTTTTCATTGCGTTCTTGGTGGCGCGCACCATCTTCTCTGAGCAGAAGTTTGACATCATTGCATAGCCGAGACGGTGCTCCACTCTACCCCATTGTATTTCATAAATAAGACGAGAAAAGCAACGGTAAAACATCTGGGATTGTAAAAAACAACGATTCTCAGGGGGGCGAAAAGGGAAATGATCTCGTTTTCCACAAAAGTGGTCACGAGTTCTGCCGATGCGGTCTTCGGTGCGGCGGCAATCTACCAGCTTGTAAGATGCTCGATAGCAAAGAGAAATAATATTTCCAAACCTTAGACTCTGGTTTTGGGCCATCAAAATATATAGAGTAGATATCGAAGATATTGGTGAGCAGAATAAGCAACGTAGCTCGGTAAAGGATAAGTTTCTTGGCCTTTTGAAATCCTTCGAAGCTTTTCACCGTAGTCTTGAACGTCTCCATAGACTTGAGGAAAGAATTATCGGTTGAAAACGAGTTTTTTTCGTTTTCACCCTATCCCAGGGCCAACTTCGTCGTGGAATGTCTTCAGAATCCCGGGCCTGCCCTTGATTGCCGAGATCGCGCGGAGGCCATTCTTGCTACACCTAAGTACGTTTCCTTTCCATACTATGAGGCAATTTGCGGCGCGCTTTATCGAGCGGCGGTTTTCCATATCCTGTTCTTGAATATTTTGCCCTACGATGTAGTGGGAGACATCAAAAAAATACTGTTTTATAGCGGGAGTCTCAGTAGAGCCCACAGAGTCCAGTGCGCCTGCAAGGTCTTCGTTTTCTACATTTAGGGCGCCTCGGAGCCCTTCTTGCAGTACGCGTGAAAGATAGCCGCCAGCTCTATTCCTTGTTCCTGGGCTATATTCCATCTCACACTCGTACCCTGCTAGAAAATAAGCTATCATGCCAATTTTTCTTTAACGACGCTCTTTTTGAAGGCGTACTGAAGAGAAAGATGGTCTGTTACGAGTTTAAAATTCTCCGTTGAAAGAAAACTCACTCAGAACTTCCTGAGTGCGAAGATGACTGCAACGGCTTCCCTTTCTCACGCGATTTGGTTCCCCTCGGCGTAGTTCATGGCTTGCATCTTTCATGAGCTGTATATTCCCTTCTCCTTCCTTCCGAACAAGTACTGCTCCCACGGAGACACTTTAGGAATCAGTTTGCACGTTTCTTGGAGCTTCAAAGTCCGAGAAATTCAGGCCCTGTGGAGATTTTTTTATTTCAGCACGTTGAACGCGTCCTTCATCTCATCTATCCAATTGAACTTCTTATTTCTGGAAGTTTTGGCGTGAGTAGTCGCAGATATTTCTGCAAAGTTCTCGATGAAGCGGCGATGATATCAGGATAAGCCGATGAAACGCCCAGCTCAGCCCCAGCTCAGTCGTACTTCTTGGTACTGATGCTTTCCGGATGGCACAAACTTTCATTTTGTCGTCGTAGACTCCCTTTTTTCCCCAAAATTGCCGAAGATGTAGGACAGAAAGATTATATATAGAAAGAGTATTAATAGCAAATAGCTACACGATGGGACTCTAAATAGTACATAAATAAATTTGATGTATCCTGTATTTTGAAACCCCCTCTTTGCCCTGACCTATCGCGTTCTCCATCCTTAGTCACGAACTAACCATTGTTGAACAGGTAGGTCACACTTACTTGTTGTGAAGATTTAATTCATTGAAACACACTTTGAGATCTTCGTGAAGGGGTCCGCGGGTTGTCCGCAGTCCGTACAAATCCAACATTGGGTATTTCCTCTTTTGCATTTGAACCTCTTATAGAACTAATATCAATCATGAAGCGCTTTTCCAAAGTGTAGGAACACTTAGTGAAAACATTAAATATACTTTTGGAGTCCGTAAACATTGAGAGTGTAATTTTGATTCCAAGCAAAACTTAACGATCGTGCTTAATGATGCAGCCAATATCGAAAGCACCAGCGAAAGCATAAAATTCGGCGCCAAATACAGATCTAGTTACTCTGCGACTTTTGTAACTACGATAAATACGCATATTACTAGTCCCAGTCTTTTCAGTGAGAAAAACAATGTACCCAAGTTGGTAAGTGTCGTTGTCGTTGTTTGTGAATGGCGAGTCAGAATATACTTTCATCCTTCCGGATTTTTTGTCCAACTAGTAATGGTGAAGCGAAGAACTATGGTTGTCCGACAATTTTGGTCAACTGATTCATTTATTTCACTGAAAATTTGGTCTCAGTCACTTGCGCGGCCATATTCATAGCACAACATATTTCAGGCTTTTTATGTTTTAACCAAGCTAATGTATGCCTTAAAGATCCACATTCAGAAAAAGAGGTGTCCACCGGCAGAATTTGTAACTTCTTAACATAAAATTCCTGACTTAACTCAAATCCATAATCAGTTCCCTTTACTCTGACACATGCAAATACAGTGTCATAGAACTACCTCTCTTCCGATAAAATTTTATCAAGACGCTTCTGGGATAAGTTACTGATTTCATTGTTGCTACAAGTATAGAATAGTCAACATATGTTCCAACTAATCCTTGAAGTTCTCCGTCTATATGCTTTGCGATGAGTGCGAGATCTCCGTCGGTTGACGTAATACCAAGAGCTATCTTCAGGTTTTAATTCATAGTGCGATTTCAATAGTGTCCAGCATCAGATAATCCATAAGGAGGTTTCAGTAACCCAAATACCTGGGTCACAGGTAATCCAAAGTCTTTGGTTGGTCTAAGGTAAACTTTGCGCATTAGGCTTTAAGCTGACTGCAAATACGCCTGTTTAACATCTTGAGGCCGAATCCTGAAACCGAATATTACAGCAATTGCAACTTACCAAGCGTTATGTAGTCATGTTTGAGATAGTTCTTTTTTGTCCCTATGACCTTGTACTACAAACTGTCCTTTGTATATCAGTGTTCTTAATTTCTTATTTTTAATTGACAGAACGAATATTTCAAAGAGGATAGTAGCATTCTTTGGTATATCGTCTCTAGCAACTATTTTCAGGTATTTATCTCAACGAACCCTTCGACTTCTTTACTTTTTACTCTCAGAAACTCCGTAGAAATGGATGTGGGATCTCGTGGATGTAAAGAGTTATTGAGGTTGACGTCATTGTGTTGACGGGTTTTTAGAATGCACCCTTTTAATTGTTGAATGCAAAGCTTGACCATTGTTTCAATTGTATCATCGAAATACGGCCTTGTCTGAGACCGTGAGTGTTGCACTTCCTCGCTGTTTCTGTCAATAAAGGATTGTCCGTCATTACTTTTTGTGATTCTGTAGGGTCCTGTCCACTTAGGTTCCGGCCGTTCGAGATAAAATAGAACTGTACTTCCAATGTTAAGTTCATGGTGAGCAGTATTTAAAAGCTACAAATCCAGAGTGGCTTTGCGTCTGAGTTCTGAAGTGATGGGTTCCAACTCAGCTCTTGACATTTGGAGCGCTCTTACTCATTCCATTTGATTCGAAAGTTCTCTATTTATGACCAGAAACCTCGGCATAGCTCCAAAGTTGAGTAACGATGAAACCGGTCCTTCTGGGTTCATATTATCCTTCATAGCCTTAACGGCGGAGGTAGAGCGAGCACTATTTTAAGTCAGGCTCTTAGTGGCGAATCTTGTTTTAAAATAGGCGTAACGGATCATACTTAAATTCACGAGAACCAACAGAATATGATTTTCAACTTAAGATAGGCTGAATATGATTCTATTTGATTTTATCAAATCTTTCCACTCTTTGGAAACGAGTTGACTACCTTGGTCCACTTTCATCCTATCAGGAAATCCAGTTTTAATTTTATCTCAGCACTCAAGAAAGAGTTCCAAATAGATTCCGTTTACTTTGACTGTGTAAGAATACAGCATTACCGAAATGGGTTTGTGCATCCACGTTACGACGTACAGAGTTTTTGTCAAGAAACATAATATCAAGAGCTAATTCTTGATTGAATATGATTCCATTGGGCATATTTAACTGGAATGATCTGTGTTTCGGTTCAAAAGTGCTAAAATTTGCGGCATTGTTTGGATATCTCCGAAATCCAATCTAGCGTCTCAGGCGTTGCTTCCCCCAATCTAGCTCTGCTAATCATATTATATAGCTTTGAGGCAGACGGATGAAAAAATGTAAGCAGAGCCACTTTAATTGAGACTTTGTGAACAGTATTTCAGAAAAACCCAACAATACGGAAATATGAACGTGTTTACTTTTATTGGCAGAGTTTTTCCGTGTCCTTTGGAGGTTTCCACGTTTTACAGGACAAGTCCAAATTTGTATAAAGCTTCTAGACCGATCAAAAATGGAATATTGACATCAACTGCATCGACATTTGGCGGAATAAAAGCACCATAAATCTTCGGAATACGAACTGGAATCTGTGCAATGCTTGGAAATATTTCATCACAAAATTTTTAAGCAGTTGTCAGGTGCTTACGTTTTACCTTAATCCCAGCCAGGTCACAATATACCTTAGCCTGTGATTTGCCCATCAACGATTTTCGAGCACCAGTGTCGAGACAAATTCCATGTAATTTCTTTGAATTAGAGTGCCTTGGATATTTAATCCTTTTGACGGCTAAAATCTCATGAATATTTACCTGTTTATTCGCATTTTTTGCTTCCATGGAATAGCGGCGAATTTTACGCTATAGATGGAGTATTTTCGCGTTACTTTACAGTTTGCCTCAGGTTGGGAGCCGTTCGGCTTTTTTGAGCGCCCCTATCTAAAAATAAGCATACGTTGAGTCATCTTGATCCATTCGTCCATTTTCAGATTCCTCATTGTCATCATCAATGTTGATTTATGTGAAGAAATAATAAGTAGGCAGTATTTCTTCATCAACCAATTGATAATCATAATCAAGTTCCTGACGGAGCTAAAAAAATACAAGTTTCGTAGCCTTAGTCGGATCTTTCAATGAGCTTCTCTGATAGTATTGAACCTTCCTAGTAGCACTGTCAGCAATTTACTGGCGACCTTGAGAAAGATTATGGCCCTTTTTACCACAACTTCAACAAACTCTATCATCACGAGGTTTTCTTTTCCTCATTCTGTAAGCGTTGCGGCTACGTGAGTTACCATCGTGACGAGTTAATTTGGTAAAATGCGGGTCATGGGTGTATTGAGGTTCTCCAGTATACAATGTATATGTAAGGCTGCTACGTAGTTTAGGGTCTGCATCTGAGATCGATGTCATAAGTGGGTCCCTTTGATCCCTCATTCCTCCAACTTTCTCCTCTTGCTCTAATTACGCGGCAGAAATGAGCTGGCTGTAAAATGATTGATAATTTAAGTGGCCATAATTTTTTGCTCTGCTTCAAGGATCACGAGCCCAGGATAATCCGATAACGGCGGATTGAAGATAATAAATCTCATGCCTTTTTGAACGGCAATGAGTTGGTGCTTGGGAAGTAAGCTTAGAGATTTTCTCGTCGACTTTCTCGATGGCATCATTCGCAGTACATGTGGGAGAAATATACTAGCTGACACGAATGTTTCCAAGATACGCGACAATTCTTTTTTGCCTTGAGACTGAGTTACATTCACTTTACAGAGCTTTTAGCGCTTGGAATAATGCACATACCCACCTCCATTGTTCTTTGGGTAAAATATTTTCTCGTTTACTGTACGGATATGTTAGAGATACTTCAGCTTTTGTTCGCCACTGAGCATATAATCCTGACAGGAATACCTGTATTCAGCTATAAAATCGTTTCAGAACTCGGCTAAGATTCCAGAAAATTTCTTATTTTCATCCCTTAAGCCCATGAACATGTAATGTGAGAACTTTTCATCTGACGGCGCCGGGGATTTCGTGGACCCTGGAGTGGAACGTATTGGGTTTGGAGCTAGTCTAATCGGTGATCCGGCTGTTGACGGAAGAGAGTTTAAATATGCATCAATTTGTTTTAATGCTTTGCTGAGGTCACTATTGCGGAGAGTAGTTGACGTAAACGCCTTTGAATGGACAGAAGAGTCATTGCGGACGGTTTGCACAATAAGTTACCATGGAATAACGATTAGCTTGGGGATGATCGCAGAATTGCTCAGAATCTGTCCCGAGCATGGGAATACGGCAGTTCCCAAGCAACAGAGCCCTTAAGTTATCACCAGAGAGGAAACTATCCTCAACATAACTTTTGACGCAGTCAAATGGAAACCTCTGCAGCTCTGTGGGCTGTCTAATGTCTGGGCTGAAAACCATATTAGTATACATTTTTGCAAGTGCAAATTAATGGTAGTTTAATACTTCGAAACTGTAGCCTTTTTTTAGTGTATTTTATTATTGTACGTCTCCTTTTTGGTGGTCTATTCCATCTTGCTCTTCCTTGTTTTTTTCTATCCCACTGTAAAGCTTTTCCAAACTGTTTGTTCTCAACTCATGTTTTTCAATTTTTAAGCAAGAATAAAAAATTAAGTCGATATATAAATTTACCCAGATTGGATTTAAATTATCCAAATCTAACCTTAAACTACCCTTACCTGATTTACCAGCATTGTGGCACTGTAAATTTCAATAGATTTCGAAGCTTTGTTTGCAATCCTGACAATACGGCGGATTTTTCTCGTTTTGTAGCAGTTCTTGAGCTTGCCGCTCCGTTAAGGCTCAAATTACGTTTTACACCCTTTCTAAGTAACTTTTAAAAGCTAAAAGATTTCTTCTTTACAGACACACGTGTAGGAGAAGCCCTAAATAACCCTTCTCGGTCAGCCAGTCGACGGTAAGCTTTTCAATGTAGACTTAGCGGAGCCCTAGATGTAGTTCTGTAAGCACTGTCAGCCGTAGGAGGATCTCTACCATCAATTACTGAAAATTAACAAATTCGAATACGAAGAAAGTCTTAAATATGACCTTAGCCTGAGCCCAAAATCATACTTGTTGTACTTAAACCTAAACTTGAAATTAAATGGACACCTTCCGTTACATGACTGCCGGGAGATGAACGCTTTCTATTTGTCTCGGACGGCGATTTTGGTATGCCACGTGGAGGCTTCTTATTGGTCTTAAGAACTGCGACACGGGGCGAAACTGGAGTGACGCTGGTGTTTGCTGTGCTTGCAGTCGGATTTGGTGATGTTGACAGATGTGGAAAGATTACACAGAGTAGACCGTGATTTCAATCTTGTTCTCAACTCGGTCGGGTGTAAATACGGATACTTGCGAAAACTCAACGTATAAAAAGCAGACTGATGGCGTTAGCGGAAATCCTGAAAAGAACTGTAGACGTTTTTGCTTAGGGTAGACATGTTGAGTACATTGAAATGAAATTATTGGTGTTTTTTAAGTGCCTGAGGCGGTTGGGACTTTTATAGCTAATGGTTTCGTTGACTACCTCTGGCACGTCTACTGACTACCAACTAGATTTCCTAGCGGATATTACTGCGGACAGTCCTAGTGACCCTTACACTACAACGGTCCTAACAGGCATCGCTAAAAGCACAATAGGATACGGAAAATATAGACTACATAGGGTACAAATAGTACGAGGGCAAAGAGCTACAACCACAGGACTGTAAATATACATAAAACAAATTGTACGTACTCTGTACTTCGAAAATTTCCAGCGTGCATCGCTATTTTTTATTGGCTGGTAATTTCGTTTAAATTTCAAGAACGGAAAGATTAACGCTTAGTGAAAATTTCGAATAAAATTTGAGTTGGGGCTACCTCACATGATATGAAAAAATAGCCGCAGGTATTTCTCATGACACGCTATGGGCTATTTACGCATAGTACCGAGAAAGGAAAAACGCGAGTATTACTGTACAACTTATACTCACTATACTGGACTCGTCAATCTCTCTGTGTGTGCTATCTGTGGTGCGAAGTTGTCAAAAACACTACAAACAGTTCAGATAATCGCCACATCAACGGCGATGAGATGGGTAATGTCCGCTTAAGAGACTTCACGAAACAAAAGTGCACCGAAAGGATACGCAATTGGAAGATAGTCCTAACTGGTTACCTCTAGATGTTGTTTTGACGGAGAGCATTTCAGCTTTAAATCGCATGCAGCTCTTTCATTCGCTGCAGAGAGAATCAAATCAAATCATCAATATGTGAGCAACAGGTTTCAACAAAGCGACAAGATAAGTATATGCAACTTTACATTAAGTATAACGGCTTCAGTAATAGGAAAAGCTTCACTTTATTCCCTTTGAAAATAACGTCATTGTTAAAGTCATGGATGTAATTAAATGGCCGACAACTAAGACGGCCACTGAAATACAGTGTTATGACGTCAATTTTATCCATTGGGTATTGAAATTTTGAGAAGACCGGCGACCTCATCTTGATGGCGTTATCTATAGACTTTATTTGGAAATCAATCGTCCCACTTGTAAGAGATTTTATAGGAGAGATTAGATTGGTTTCCTACCACAAGGGGGAGCCTGTTGACCGTAATAAATTCTACGCAGTTTATAGAGCAGCGAGGATCCATGTATTTCGATTGCAATCGATCTAAGTTAAATGGTTTGCCTAATTTCTTAGGCTTCATTGATGGAAGTTTAATCGTATCTCCATCCGAGTGGATCTCACATACTCCAGCTTGTATCGTTTTACGGAAAGAAACGCAAGTAGTCCCTGAAGTTACAATAGGTATCTGCTCCGGATGGACTAATACTTCATTTTTACGGCCCTTTAGAATGTCGCCGCCATGATCAGACTTTATGGTTCAATAGTGAGCTTGATAGATTGCTACAAAGTCCAATACAGTGAGATCAGTGCGGTAAAGTCTTTATGGGGACAGGGGTTACAATAGGCGCTGGGTTTTGGAAGTTACTTATCAAGGAAGTCATTAAAGAAAATATTAAATTGCCTGTAATCGAAGTATGGCATGATTGAAAATTACGGTTGAATGAATCTTCGAGGAGATTAAGGCACACTTGACTACTGCAGAATTTAAGGGCAAAATGAAAGTCTTTGAATTACCCGTTGGATTCCTTTACTTAGCTGCAGTGCTAATTAACAACTTCCGCAAATATATATACCCGCAGCACGCATCAAGATAATTCGTCTAGCCTCCGGCATCCCTGGAAGAAAAAATTCCCCTCACTGACTGGCACAGTTACGCGTTGGAAAAGTACCCCGAAAAGTCTCAAAATAAGCTCATCAACCCCTCCTTATCTCGATTTGCACGATGATTTTCCCTCATTTCTCGTAGAGACGCTGACTGCTTGCCTCGCACGCAATCCAATAGCCTAACACAATATAAAGACCTCCTTCTTATACTTCAAATCACACCCTTCGCACGTCAATTACATCTTACAAATATTTGTCCGCAATCGCTACTTCTGCACCGCATTTTTAATGCTATACGCTTCCTCAGAGTGAGAACTAGACGAACAAACCCAACGTCGCCTCTTTTCCATCATTGTATGCAGGGGAGTTCGCTTCCACAATTCTCCCGCCTCTGCTTGTTATGCCAAATTGCTGAACTCAGCGTTCAACTAAACTACCAGGCCCATCAATTCATCTCCACGCTCCGCCAAATGCTGATTCCCGCATCGATACGCTAAATTCACCTCACACGTATTACCATTCACTACATCACCACATTTGCACCAGGTTCCGGCCTCCAGAACCAGTCCTGCGAACTGGCCCTCCAGCCTCAATCAGAGCTGGAATATCCTATTGTCCAGAAAACTCCCTCTTTCACATCATTCACGAAACGCAGCGCCAATGCCAGCCCTTAGCCAGTTTACGACATTTAAGACCTCTCCCTCTCTACACGACCATTAACGCTACCTGGCGCGTCGATAGTACCTAGACTGTTTTCCGTACACATGACCATCACGACATGCGCTAGGAAAAACACCGCCCTGAGTAGGCCACATCCATACAAAGCTTCAACTTCTGCCCCGACGACTTCTGTCTCCTCGCCAGTCGAGATTCTTGCTGTCAGTGATGTCCCCCTTCATACAACCGCTTACGGATAAGTTAGTTCTCGATACCAAGTAACCCCTTCCTGGCCACGACCGTATTCCCATGCTGTAGCGCAATGCAAGCTCTTTGTTGAGGATAGAAGTAAACTTCTCAGAAATCTGTGTAACTAGTTTAAACGTCATTTAAATTTCTGCCTGAAATCTCCCTCATCAACCTGAAGCTGGTCAGTTCTAGTTTTTGCGCTTCCTTCCGTTCTTTTCGCTCTTTCTCACTTTCCCTTACTTCAATTTCTATTTTAGCCTTCTCGAAAGCTAGTTTTCCTTCTCATACTGAATTCTTGCCAAATCTGTATCCCTAAGATGTATAGCGAATCGGTTCAGCTCCCCAGATGATGTTTCTACTCGCTGCGTTTTGCGAGATCGGCCATTTGAAGATTGCTGCTGGCGCGGGCACTTACTCCCTCAGTGTCTGGTCCACTCCAAGTCGTCGCTACGCTCTGTGGATTCCTGCCCACTTCTTTCTTCTTTTGCCTCTTCTTTCAACCTCAATTTCTTTTGCAGTGCGTTTTTCCGCCTTTATACTATTTTCTACGCCATCAAGAGCCTTGCGGTACACAATCAGTAGCTCGATCATTTCTACTACCTCCCCACCCACAAAAGACCGTAATGATCCCTTTTGTCTGATATATCGAATTTAATTTGCAAGTAGCGGTAACGGTTTTGCATACATTTTGCAGTCACAGGTGCTCTCATCATCCGATTCTCGGTTGCCCGTTTTGCGACTTCCTCAAATGTTTTGCTCATGTTGCCATAGGAGGAAACGTGAGCCGTTGCAGATGCTACTCTCTGTCTAGCGTATCTTCCTTTTTTTTCTCTTTTTTGGGGTGTCTCAAGGACAAAAGAAACATAGTTATCCGACGGCGATGAAGGTAGGGTTGTAAAGGAGGCGTGTAGCGCAGTAAAATGACTCGGGTGGTTTACAATTTATTCAGTTGGCCGGCCTCGGGGAACAAAGTAGGGTGGTAATGTGAGCGGCCAGCTCGGAGACGTCGGCGGAAGTTTCAGGCTCAGCTGTTACAACGTTTTCGCCGCCTGGCTTGATTGAAGGCAATGCAGTGATTAAAGTTGGTTTAGTGATCTCTTTGGACGGTGTTTTGATGTTCGAATGATCACTGCATTTGGAGCCGTCAAAAATACTGCGCCGCTTCTTGGTTATTGTCACTACGGGGAACTAAATCTCCACTAATTATGAAAACATAACTTTCAAAGTTTTGTTTGCATATTTTTCAGAAGTTATGAATCATAACTTCTGAAATTGCAGTTTTAAACCTTTTTTAAATAATACGAGGTAACTATTTTGTGCGCAAATAGATATTGTAACGTATGGACAATAACCGTCATCAATAACTCGAAAGCATAACTTTCAGGAGCCATACCGTTAAAATTAAGAAGTAACCCGTCGTATATTGCTACCTCATCAGCGAGAGGAAAACTACTAGTAGAAAACCATATTTGACTACATTAAACTTACGTTACTCTGATGATTATTTTGATGCACCACCATAATGACGTTCGTCATTCGATGAAACAATCCATAAGTAATTGAAGAGGGCAAATTATCATCATTCAGCTTAAACATATACTAATCCCTGTTAGCACTCAAAAGGAATCATAGGTGAGACCACCAGTTCGCATGAAAACACCGTGACACCGTACATAATACTTTTTACCTTTGACTTCCCTAAAATTCCCGTCATGATACTGCATCAAGGTCGACCGCGTCAACGGATAGTCTGTGAAAGTGGTAATCAATTACTCTCCACTGAAACAAGATGAATAGGGTTTGACCGAAAGAAACTAATGCTGAGGGAGGGACAACAACCAGAAAGATGAGGGTAGTACTGACGCTGCCAATATGACATCAGCAGAATGACGGCAGTTAATGGTTTTATAATAGGCTTTCCGTATCCGGAGAGCAAATAACTCACTCCCGGAAAACATGAAGACCATTAAAGGATAGTCCTGAGCAGCACGGTAGAACTTCGTACATGCGTTTCCGAACAATACCCCCAGCCTGATTGTATTTAAATCCAAATGCGGATCCTGGGCCAGCACATTGAAGTTGACAGCGGCAGAGAACTCCTGTGTGCCGGCATTACAGTGGAGCATCACTGTCTTGTAAATCAGGCACCTCAAAAACTGGGCTACGAATGCCTCGATTGTCGGTCGATCAGCGAACAGGTTCTCATCATCATTCATCAGTGATTCCCCGAATGTTCTTTTAGTCGACTGATACCTCGCGTACCTTCTGGCTTCCGCTATGGAACCGTCTTTAGCTTTTAATGGGGCCCGAAATCATCATTGGCATGGGGTTGATGGGGTGCCAATACAACTTGCCTTCCCCTGCTTTTCTTGTGGTTCAACTTCTGGAGGATGTCATCAATGAGGTTTTCAACAGAGAAGCGCACCATACCCGGCCCGGACCTAAGCACACCTAGGATCAAGCTGTAATCCTCGTCAAACAGGTCCTCAATACGCTACCTGAAATAATAAGTGCTAAGCCTTCCCTGACAATAGAAGGGTGTTTTTTCGTCATACCTTTCCTCAGGGTCCGTTTCCCATGGCAAGTTCAGTAATCCTGTCAATGCAGCTCGTCAAACTCCTGCGTATCCAAATAGAATCTCATCATGGACTTCGAACTGATGGCTAGGAAGAAACCATCCACCAGAAGGCGCCCGACCTTCCTGATGAACTTTTCCAAGGTTTCAATCTTGTAGTACGAGTTTATGGATTCTTTCCCCACCTTCTCAGCTACATCACTCTCGTCACGGTAATGGTAGTCAAAACGATTGGGAGGAATCACCCAGCCAGAATATGGGCGTAGGGATACCCAAAAACCCTTCGCACAGGCGCATTCCCGTCAGTATCGAAATAAACATCACGGTTGTTATCTCCTATTCCATCCGTATCGGAATGATCGCTGGACCGTCAGGGTTTCATCGTTTCCAATCTTGCGATTCTAAGATTTTTCACGTCTCACAGGCAACGTTCCGTAACCTCGATAGCCATGCTGCTGGCCCCGAGTGCCCATCGGTGGCGTTCTTGGTTGGCCTTCGGAATATTTCCATTGCCAGAATCCATGATGACGACGAAAAGAATGTGCAGAAAGACATTTCAGGTACATTAAGGGACGAGAATGACTGGAAGCTTTTTATGACATTGGAAAGGTGCGGCAGGAAAATGGCTGATGCGAGGGGTACGTATTCACGGCGAGTGGGTGAAGGGGATGATGATAGGAAAATTCTGTAAAGGGGAAGGGGCTGAGCGAGAGAGTGATGCCGACTTGGGCACGCTCAGAAGGTGGATATGTGGTGCAATGTATTTCAGGATGGGATTGCGAAAAAATGCGTCATGCATTACAGGGAGGGTGGAGTAGTACACAGGTGTCTGAGTGACACATAGTGTACAGTACTGTGTATAGAGCACTAAATTCAAGTAGCAATCGGTATTACAGCTAATATTTTTAGAACGTTTTTAGAATTTTATACCCAAAGTAGATTAAGTTTGGCCCAACTAGATTAGTTTAGGATTAGATCTTCCTCTGGGATCTGGTGGATCCCGGCGGGGCAGGGCTTGGATTGTATATTACCCGTATCTAGGTTAGGACTGCAGCAGGTTTGTAAAGTGAGCCAAGTCTTAGTGCCCGAACTACTGGCATGGCTGAGGTCCGCGCATTGCGTCTTGCAAAGTAGCACGCTCGCTCTTCTTCCCCTCGCTTCGCCACGGAGCTTGGTTCACCCCTTTCTTTTTATCAGTCCAATGTGCTGGGTTTACTCCTACTTCCGTGGTAGATCGGGTGAAAAGTTCCTTTACTGGAGATCACTTGTTGAGCGGGTTGCAATCCCTCAACATGTAGGCGTTCGTCGTAGACGACGCGGAGCTCGTGCTGCATTTAAATTTTGAGGTTGTTTCTACTGTTGCTGATTGCGATGCCTTTAATGTTTGATGGGTGCTGCGAATAAGCATGGAGGTCATCGATGCTACCGATTTACACATGTCTAGGAAGCTCTTCATGTTCAAGATGTAGTATCTCAACTGAAGATAAGGACAACCGCACGATTGGTTTGCAAATCGCCGTGTGAATGCTAAAGTCGCGTACGAGAGCGCTGCGTTAGGGTTGCTCTGCTTATCCGGCCCTTACAATCTGGTACTCCTGGATTCCGTGGTGACCGGGCGCCCAAACTCCTAGACGCAACCCCAAGAATCTACCACCACAACATACTCTGATAGGGTTACTCTTCCGTCAGAGTTTGAGCACTGGATCCGCAGGATACTTAAAGGGAAAGGAGGATCCGGACGCCTCGGTGCGATACTCGCTCCTACCCGTGTGGTGGGTTTTCTTTGCTACCCCTCAAATCAGGCCCACGGTGCGTTTGCAATTAACTGTATTTTCCAGTTCGTTCAGCGCTCTCTGTAATGCCATTAGATTTGGTACTGACCATGGAAAGGAAGCTCTAGGAATGGTGCCCCGACGCAGTAAGACAGCCAGGATGCAGCAAGAAACATTGTGGGCATAAGCTTCCGCGGTCATGAGAAAGGCCAGACAGCTTCTCCCTCCATCAGTTCACATTCAATAATTATCAATTATGGTATTCAAATTACAATGAGAGCGGGACAATGACATTACATTCATTTATCGGCCATCTGGCACATATATTTCAAGAAATTGTATGTTCGATGAACTTTATGCGCTGGTGACGATAACTTGGACATTGTGAGGTGTCAGTTGATAAATTCGGAAATGGAAAGGCCTCGGGGAACAGTTTTGAACATATCGCAGCATCATTGAAATAATTGCCAAAACCTCTATTTGAATTTTGTATTGACTTGACTCGTTCACCTGCACTGCGATATGATGGTTGAGTTATCTCGGTACAACAAATGAAATCCGTGGAAAATTAACTGTTCGTATTCAAATTGTAATTTTCAACTTGTCTCAAGTTTTGAGGCAAATCCGCGCCATTCTAGGAAGTGAGCGATATCATCAACCATTGAATGAGATATGGTAGAATACCTCAATTTAACGTGATATGGGTTAGATTGTATCACAGTTTCTTCCACACCTCGCAGATATCAATATCGTATCACCATTCCAATGTTACTAACAGCTTGTTGCTATTCTAGTGCTTCCGTAGGAATTATCCAATTCCGATGCCATCAGTTGATTGATTTCCTTATGATGCGTCTACTACATCGACTTCATCATGATGCGTTGATGAACATGATGCAGTCAGTGGAATGATTCCAATGTCACTTTCATTCTGTTATCATAATGGCAGCATTGCCCAGATAGTATCACCAGGTCATATGCCGCCATGCTAATGAGCATAATAATGTCATTCGGGTTCCGTAAATACAGTGGTGTCATTCTGATGCTATTAGTGACGCCATTTTAATACTATCAGTAAATGGGCGTCATTCTAGTACACTAACCAAATGGCGTAAGGACTAAATTTCGGTGTCATTAACAGAGTGGGGTCATTCTGATGACATACATAACAAAGTGGCATCTTTTTTTGCAGACCATCAACTCTGTGTCATTCTTTTTGCTCATTTCGCAGGTTCTGAATGTCTAGATACTTGGACAGAGGTCTTCAAATCATGGAAACTAATTTCAAAACTTGATAAAGAGGCCCTGAAGACTATTGTGGACCAGGAAATATCTATAGATAGGCATAGAAGAATGTCATGAGATTTGCAAAACTCTTCCTGGATTCGTTGTAAGTACGAAAGAACCTTTCCCCAAGACGTGGTGCTGCGAACTTTCTGGTATCAGTCTTTATAACAAAGTAATCTGTGTACAGGAAATGATCCTCCCCTTGTGTAATATAGGAAATGGTCCTCCCAAAGGATCAGCAACTTACAACGATCCGCCCCTGAATCCGCTTACCGTCCTTCCTAATTTGTGTACCATCCTCCCTAGATATTTTGATACTGTATTCTCTCTTCCAAATCTTCTCCAAATCACCGTTTGAAGTCTTTTCTATCCACTTTCTTCATCAAACTCACTCCTTATTTAGAAATTTCACGCAAATACGATGCTACAATTTCGATTTTAACTTTTTAGTACCGACTCCAATCCGTCTCTAATTTGTACTTGAACCCATTACCCAACTTTTTTGAGATACAAAACCTCTACACACACTACCCTCTCCCTCACACCCTCTCTCCTCCATCCACAATCGCCCACTCCATTCGCAGCGAAGATGAGCAACCTTCGCCCTCGCCAACATCACCAAAAACCGCCCCTCTCTCCCCTTAAATGGCCTTGAGCTCGCTGCGTATGGCCCGACGGACACAGACGACTACCTGCGACGCCAGCGAAGAAAAAGATCATAGAGATCGTCCGTGAACTCGCGTCTTCGTATAAGATGAGCCAGAAGAAGTCAGTTATGGTGAGGCGAAGAAGGAAGAGGATGAGCTCGACAAGTAGTTTGAGGCGTGGGTGGCCCGGATTTAGTTTACGAGGGTGGCGAGGACGATGACATGGACGACGACGAGGATGATGAGGAGGATGGGGAGGAGAGGGAAGAAGATGAGGCAGAAGAAGTCACTTAGGTGGGGCGGGGACTGATTAATATGGACAGGTGGTCCGACTCCGGAACCGGATGGGGGCATCTTCAATGGTCTAGATATTTCGCAGGACGCAATGGAGAATTTCAAGCCGTTCACCGATATTTGTGGGACTGCTTGGGTGGAATGGATATTTGGGGGAATTGTTTGGCTCTGATCTAGAGGACTAAGATATTAAGGAATAACCTAGATATTTATCATGATATTATCTTCTGTTAGTCGTTCGTTCACACGATTCCATTTGATGCATTTTATGGTTCTTAGTATGTTTCTTTGAGACTTTAGAGCTAGCCAAAAAGGCTATGTAAGCTGAGTAATCTGATTCCTTTTGTGGAGGTCAAGCAAGCTGACAGATAACTTCAAAAGAGATACTCCAGTAGTAACGAAGTTGGCAGTCATCTTCTGGCCCAAAATTTATAAACGGCTCTCAAGCCTCGAAGCTAGGTGGAAGGGCCTGCCCTTTTAGGATTGTTCGAGGATCCACTGAGCCCTCTTCCATTTCAGCCCATTTCATTTTCCTTGCGACGTACAAGGAGGCAGATCAGTCGTTCGCAAGGCGAAGGTACAGCCTGCCCCATCCGGACAAAGTCGGTTGCCATAGATTTCTCGTCCGTATACAGCACTATTTGTTCCCACAACTACCTTACCATATCACTTTTGTCGCTCGCAACACCTCCGTTTTTGAATAGTTGGCGTCGTATATCTCTTTGACGCCGACTTTCTGCTAATACATTCCGTATTGCTCTTAAAGCTCAAGTCTTGACTACATCACCCAGTATTTGCGTACAAAATGATCCTATCTTAGTAGTTTTGCTCGCTCGTATTTATACAGGCCATACTAAACAATGCAATAATTAGTTACAACGCCAAAAGGAGCAGAGAGCCGAATGCCGGCGGCTCAGAGGAATCAAGTAAGATGTTTGGAGGATTAGAAAATGTTTTCCAGAGTTTGTACTTACTCTGAGAGCATCGTTTCTAAAAGACAGACTGGGGCGCTAACTTGCAAAGATGTCGTACACCAAGGGATTCAGGGCATATATTTGTACTTATTTAGAGGTCAAGTGTGTAGCAGGAACGATCTCTGCAGTAGAAAAGGTGAACCAGGGAGAATCTGCAGTTTGAAGAATAATTTATGGGACCGGTATTTGACATCCACGGCTCAGTTCCGAGTACCAGTCCTCCCCTATTTTTTGCAGTTATTCACAGGACGGCTCTGGGTCTCCTGCTTCCATGGGATGGCTTTTTGTGTAAAAATTTTGGCTCAGCGTACCTTTACAAATTTAATGCGCCCAGGCACCTGAGTAATGCATGCAGTCCAAATATATTAATATTTTGCCCCCATGCATACCAATTTTGCCGTCGAAGAGGTTAAGACGAAAACAAGAGGCTTTTGGCGTCGGGAAAAAATTTGCTAATTCCGAAGGCGCTTCCTCCGTCTCTTGGCAGGCTCGTGAAGGACGCAAGAAGAAGGGAGAGGAGTCAGTGTGAGGAAAAATCTGGCGCTGCTAAACGCAAAGTCCATAGTTGTGTTTTATCGGACGAAAGAAACATAACCAATCCCAGTACCCTTTGGGGCAGGTTTATGTGGACGAGAATAATCAGTGGCCTGCCAATGTTGAGTGAATACACTATTCTCATTGCTTCTAAAGCTCACCCGTGTGTTTATGCTTTTCTCAGGTCGGCCACCCTTTCCTTAAATGTTTGTCGCCCAATTGGTCGTGCGGTTTTCAAGGAATCGTTTTCTATAAATACAAAATATGATAGCTGTCGACATACGGGGCTATTATTTCACCCTAAAGTCCGTTCATGTATTTTATGTCCCTTCGAAATGCACAGTTATTGTTCCGTCGGCATGGAAATATCACTTTGTGTTTATTCCTTTCGTGTGGCCCTGGTGACCGTGCCTTTCTGCTCTCTCTGCGTACAAAATATTTTTCTTACGTAATTTCCACACTCCCACACCCCAACCGGTGCGCTTTTTTGTCCTCCCACGCTTGAAAAATTGTCGTTGCCGTCTTCCTTGGTATCCGCTATTCTCTGGGCGGTCACGTTGCCCCGTTTGCACCCGGCGTTCCTCAGGTTTTGCCTCTATTAAGGACTTCCTCGGAAAACAATGACGATACACAAATGCGCCCGAAACAATGCAATCCGGGACGATATTCACTGGTACTGCAAGGAATTGGGTATCTCCGCGCTCGTTGAACAAAATCTTACCCTTGTGATCCAAACTCCTCTCCGCCTCCACGCATGGGCCTCTACATTCCGGTTGCTTATGGACTCGACTCTCATGATATCGCCCTGGATATCACTGTGGCCCATCCAAACTCCGTCAATTGCATCTGCCCAAGCACCAGCGCCCTGGATATCACTGTGGCCCATCCAAACTCCGTCAATTGCATCTGCCAAAGCGCCAGCTCAAATCTTGCTGAGCACGCAAAGTTCAGACATTACGGGCCGCACTGCAACTGTCGATGATATTAGTACGTTATCGACATATACAATGACATTCACATAAATTCCATCCATTTTTTTGAAGTAAATGCATGGGTTAGCCGTATACTGCGTGAATTCGAAGTGTAACATTACCCTATGGAACTTAATACCAAAAACTCTCGATGCCTGGCGTATGCCATATATACTTTTCTTTAAACTCCACGTCTTGCCCTGCCAAGACTTGTAATTAAACTGCTTCTGTAGCTCAAATGTAGAGTGGGCGGCTTCAGATATATCCCATCCTCAAGTTCATCGTTTAGAAAGTCTGTTTTGATGTCTATTTGTTCAATCTTCATATCGTGTACAGCAGCAATCCCCAATCAAAATCTTACAGTGGTGAACTTGGTTACTGGAGCAAACACTTCAAAATAGTCAATGCCATGAATCTGGGAAAACCTTTCGCTACTAGCCGTGCCTTATGTCTTACAATATTACCATTCTCATCTGTTTTTAAAACGAAAAACCCACTTAGCTCGGATTGTTTTTTTATTTTTACGCAGCTCGACCACTTCAAGCACATCATACTCAACTAGGAGTCCATTTTCGTTTTAATTGTATCAATCCAATCCTTTTAATATGGACCACTCATTGCTTCATATAAAGTAGATGGTGTCTTTTGCTCTGAATGCTTTTTAATTTCTTCTGCAACCAAAGAAGCGAGCATGCTGTCGTATGTCCATCTGTCTGGTCGCCTAGCTTTCCGGTTTCCACCGACTGAAATATGCGTTAGCATATCTCCATTCTCTTGTATGGGCTTTCCTATATCCAAATTTGAATCTGAATCATTACAGTCCTTGTTTTCAAGTTGACTGTGACTATCATCTTCACCGTCTGAGGTTTCTGAACCATCATTTAAACCAAAATTGACAACATTAACAGGCGGTGAGACCATATGTTCGATGAAGATTACATCCCTTGATACAAATACCTTCGCATCATTCGGTACATAAATTCTGTATGCAGATTCAGCGGTATAATCGACATGAATCTAGTCCATGTACGAACATCAAACTAACCTTGTATATACGGCTTAGGTTTCTTAACTTTCACTTTTGATCCAAAAATGCGTAGATTTAAGACGTCTGGTTTAGTGCCATATACAATCTCATGAGGTGTCCTGTATCCAAACGATTTATGGTCGACTTCGTAAGAGTTCGGTTCCTGATGTAGTTAATTGTAGATGCGGTTTCAGCCATAAAAACTCACAATCCTCTAGATTATTAATGGGTTTCAGTTCTGAAAAAATAGTCCTGGCTCCTTCAACCAGTGTTCGATTAAGTCTCTCTGCTCTCCCGTTTGATTCGGGTGAGTATGGAAGAGTTGGTTCAATCACAATGCCCTTTCTATTAAAAAGTTTTCTAGCTCCCTGGAAATGTACTCCTGTGCACCGTCAGTCCGACCGTACCTGACATTTTTCTTATTTATGCTCTCTACAACAGTAAATAGAGACTCCAAAGCTTTCGGTGCCTCTGAACGGTTTTGTAGGAATCTTACCCAACAGGCACCACTAGCATCATCAAGGAACCCTAAATATATTTCGATCCAACAAACTATTCCACTCTAGTGGGTCCTACGACTTCAGAATGAATTATTTCCAAGACTTCTCTTGGTCTTTTGTCACAACGGGGTGTACGACAGACTGTTTCCCATCACAGCATTCACGACAACACTTGAATTACCATTCTTGACCTTATTAGGCCCTCTACCACATTATGACATATCACTTGTTCTATAGTATTTGTATTTGTGTTGATAAAATCTTCTGTGCATCAACTTCATGTCATCATTTGACCCTTCATAAAGCATAAAACTTTAGCCTTACTAGCAACAGCCCCTGTCAGCTCAAAAATTCCATGTCCTTCATTATTTTCGATCGTGACAGTGTTAGTACCATGTGTAGCAATCATCTTAGTAGAACCTCACAGATACTGAATGCTTACACCCCTTTTGTGCCAAGGGCTGTGACACCAGACTTGCTCTGATATCAGGCATATAAGCGACTCGATTTAAACGAATGGTCTTCCATTCATCGTCTATATACTGTTTAGGTACACTGTACATGAACCTTCACTATAAGTTTCTCACCCTCGGATACTGTGCTTACAGTATTTTTAGCATTTTCTTCTGTTTCATTGTCAAATAAAACATCACGTTGATTCGTCATGTGTTGAGTAGCGCAGCGGTCTAAAAGCCATGAAGTACTCATGTCCTCTAATCCAGTACCAAAGCAACACTGCTGTGTCATTACTGCCGCCTCTAATACCAACAGTATTGTCTCTCTCATCCTTAGCTTTTGCCCTCTCATTTCGACTGCGAATTATTTCCTTAATTTCAGGTGTGGTTTTGAAAGAGGCCTATAAGTCTTTGACTCTGGATTAAGGTAGCACTTGTAAAACTGATGACCTCGTTTGCCACAACTATGACACTTTACATTAAATGGTTTCCTCTTATTGTTGAATTTTACAGTGTATAATGCGGTTGTGTTATCTTTGCTGTTCCTTCCTTTTATGTTCAGTTCCTCTTCTATTATATCTACTCTGGAGACAGTTTCCTCGAAAGATAAATCCATACTATTTTGAAGCCCCGCTTTTGTCACTTCATAATCCTTCCCCAAGCCCTGTTAAAGAGCAAATTTTATCGTTCGATTCTAGTTCATAGCCATTTAATGCTAGATAATTTTCAATTTCACATATTTCTTCAATATATGACCTAATTGACTGACCCTCCTTCATACTGAGTCTGAACAATTTTGTTCTCAGAGTAAATGACTTGCTGCAGACTTGCTCCTCTGCAAGCTATCTAGAGCATCCCATAGCTATTTAGGATCTCTCTCCATTGCAAATGAAGGCAAATATTTAGAGTCAACATTCAGTAAAATCTCGGCCAGGCACTGTTGCTGTAGCCTATGCTCTTTCCTTTTTTTGACACAACAACTCCAGAATCATCCTTTTAAACCTCCGTTTCGAAATCAGGCCCTTTTCAACAAAGCGCCACAAATCAGGAGATTCCAAAATAAGGCGTAACTGCAACGCCCACACGGAGTAGTTCTTCTCCGTTAACTTCTCAATCGCATATCTTATGTGTTCATATGGGTTCTGGGCCCATAACCTGTGAGAGCTTTAATAGGATGTTTCGTACCTTGACTAACCGCCAGTTTTCGTTCAAACCCTATAAAAATCTCACAATTACTATCGGTCTTCCCCTTACCCTTGCTTTGGGGATTTCGGTTATTGTAAATGATTTCCACATACGTTACCGTCATCCCACCGTATTAAAAGAAAAATATGAGTGTCATCCCCGAAATCGTAAAATCGCCCTTAAATAATTGCGGCATTAAAGAAACTACTGCGCATAATTTTCATCCCAGCCCCAACTTGCCCTGTACATCGCAACAGGTCACGCCTAGATAGGAAATATACTCACCTCTGTGCGCCATTGCAATACAAAGCACTACGAGATTCCGACGATGCTTGCAGATTACATACTGCAGCGACCGCAGCAACCTGTAACAGCTTTCCAGGTTTCCATTCCTCCAATCATTCTTGATCTACTAACCGATCAAACAACCTTTGCCAAGGGGAAGGTTTGGGGAAAGGTTTGGGAGTTTTACTCTTGGAAGATATACCCGAACCTTTGTCAGGAGCAGCAGGGCTTCCGTATCGAGTACGACACCTGCAGTATTTCACATTGACTCCGACTTACTCCATGAAATAAAAAAATAAAGTTAACATAATGGAACATCGCTAACTCGGGCAGCATAACACTACTCACACCACTGCCGCCTTTTCACGCCGTAAACTCTGGGAGCTTTGTGAGGGTGTCGGTTAGCAAAGATAGCGAAGACCGACTGACAGGGTATTGTGGTAAATGGAAAGGAAAGGCAAAGGTGCAGCGGCACCAATTTACGCAAGTGCATGTCAGACGCCATCGAGGACGAGGGTTAAGCAGTGAGAACTACCCAGGCTGGACATTACAACGAAACACCGTTGTGAACGCTCGATCGACTCCCGAGACAGGAAGCCAACAACGGCGTCTCGTTGTGATGGCTAGTTAGTGGAGTAGGTTCTCAGCATTCGTTCATTTACTGAACATGCCCTAGTCCATCGGCTTGTTGACAGAATTCTCGCCACCCTCGGAAAATATTCTTGAATCTCTATGCATCGGTTTTGCAATGCGAAACTGGATTTCCCGGTATTTTACTGTAATTGGCTCAATTTGCCATTTCTGGAAAGCCAACTTTGGGTGGACTTCCGCATTGCACCAAAAGGGGAAAGGTTTGGGTGTTTTACTCTTGGAAGATACACCAATGTGAGGCTAACCGAAATCCGCTGTCGTACCGTGGACGCGCGCAGGGATCACGAATACAGATTCATGCTGCAGAATGCTCATTGCCAATTTTATACTGCAGTTCAAAATCTACTTCTACGACACCTTCCCTCCTACAGGCTACCTTCGGCGCTTCCGACGTCTATAACCCTCAAATGAATCTGAACTGGGTTCATACGAACGCTTAACGGATCTATACGTGCCATCCTCAACATTCTTGTGGATAGAGTTAAAGGGACAACTTTCCTCTTTCCACGTCCCTACTTTTTGAGCTAACTGCGTAGCACGGTGAACGCTTTGAGCGGCCAAAGACTTCACGTCCCACAAGGGTCGAGAATGAATCAAACGCATGAAATCCGACGCCGTGGCGAATGTGCCGGAAATCGCCGCTTTTGTGTCACTGAGCCCATACAGAACACGGGTTTTGAATTCACAAAATTCTGCCGACTGTCACGGTTTGACTTTTCCGTCTCAGCAAAGGGATCTCGGAAGGGCACGAATTGCGTTTTGTGTTTCCGCTCCATTTCCGCAAGTTTTTGGAGGACTGTGGAGTTTGGGACCGTCCGGGCTTGCGGTGTTGAAGTTTGTCTTGGGGCCCGAGCTGCACCGACGAAGGGAGTGCGTTAGCCATTACTTTCTCTTCGCGACTTTGTTGAACGCAGTGGTGGGGCTCTATAATCGATAGGGGTGCAGTCGGCAAGTGAATCAAACTTGTTCCCAACTTTCTGCAGACGCTGCGGTGCTCCTTCGAGAAGAGTTTTCGATGATTGCACAATCGATGTCCGCTTAAGTAACAAATTGCTGTGGTTCTCCATGATCTCGTTGTCAGCTTCATTCCGGTTTGAATCCCTGCTGTCAGTTTTCCGAATTGCTTCAATTCCAACATTGTCTTGATTTTCAGCAACTGTCTGTTTTGTCGCGACAGCTGCAATTGTATCGGCAATGTCTTTCTCTAGGTCCATCGCGACACCTGTACCGGCGTCCACAAATGCAATTTCCTCCAGGATGTCTTCTTCCTCCTCACATTATCTCAAGCGTACAATTCGTAAAGATTTACCGCCACCATTTCAAGCCATCCGTCGAATTCTGTTCGGCTGGGGCAGCATGAATTTCATCACTCTCTTCGGAGAGGGTATCAGGGTGTGCACCTGGCATATCAAGATCCTGTTCAGAATTGCTCAGAACCGCTGTACACTCCAGATCGTGGGCTGGGTGCAACGAATCCACCAGAGTCAGACGAGCCCTGGTAACTCTGATCATCTCCATCCGAATTGACGATCGGCTCCGATCCCTGTGATAAACGAGATTCCTGGGAGACTTTCTCATCGCTACGGTTCTCAACTAAGCCGTTATTGCCTAATTCTTCTGACTCACCGGTACAAACACTGACAACTTCATCTATTATGAAGTCCTCCATCTCTTGGTCCCCATTGCCTTCGGAGCGACCATCCTGTGACTGGTTAGGTGCATCGGTCGGTGGAATATCCTCACGCGCAATGCCATGTCCGGCATCTAAATCATCCATTTGAGGAGTGGAAATATCACGGGCGACATTTCCAATCTCTGCGTTCTCAGGGCTGTTGTCTTCAACAATGGCGACGGCAACAGACTGGTCGTCGGAGTTATCCCATGGCCGGCTGATATTTGTCAAGACAATTTAACGTCTTCCAATGCGAATCTCCCATTGCCGCTGTTACTGGTAATGCTGCAACGGGGTCGCCGTTCCGATCCAATCCATCCCCTTCTGGTACCGTAGGGGACGCTGGCCTTGAGTCTGCTGCAACACTATTGAAATCATCAAGCAAATCCGTCATCAAATCCGATGTGACAGCAACTTTTTTCGAATGAGCATGGGAAGGGGGCCCGCGAGGAACCTTAAGGCCAACTCTGAGTGTCATAGGGCGAGGGCATGGTAGCGGAGATTCGTCGAAATCGTCTGCTCCTGTCTGATGCATGTCACCATTAAACGCTTCCTCCATTTTCTTATGAGAGACGGAGACCCCTGACAGCTTTTCGCGTTCAGAAACGTGATGTTCCCTCTCAGCTAAATCTGCACTCGTACCCATATCTTTCATATACCCAGGGGTGGTATCCTTTCCGTGAGTAGCTTTCATTCGCACATCCTCCGTGCCAACATCTGAAACCTGACTAGCCGGTTTTTGTTTGTTGAGAGTGCGGGAACAACGGCCCAGTGGATCTTGCTGTAGTTTCTGTTTCTACTTTCCATCTCTTCAAACTCCGTTTAGATTCCCCCGCTAGAAGTGTCAGACGACGAAGTAAACTACCCCATTATTCCCTCCATCTTGCTATTGTCTGCTTTTGCCCAGATTCAATTCAGGGGTCACTGTCCAAGGTAGAGTGGATGTCGATCTTTGGCCTGCCTTCATCCCTCCTGGAGACGCCAGCTGCAATATCTCCTTGAGCTATAGTACATTTTGTACCAGGCTGGTCTGAAGGGAGCCCTTGAGGGAGCGTAGTTTCCTCCCCATTACTGTGTCGGTATACCCTTTTTGAGTCGATTGTGGTTATCTCGAAAACCATGGGATAGACCGGATATAACTTCCAAGAGTAAAACACCCAAACCTTTTCCCCTTTTGTACCAGATCCTGCAGCTCCTGAATTAATTTGCGCAGGTAAAGGGACGGATTCTTGTCACCATAATAGGCTATTATTTCACCCTAAAATCCGTTCATGTATTTTATGTCCCCTTCAAAATGCACACTTACTGTTCCGTCGGCATGCAAATATCGCTTTGTGTAACGCACCGACACAATGTCCTACGCAATGCTCTCCAAAGCTTCTGCAAACAAGTGGGCATCTCGGCGCTTGTCGAATACCCGCTCCCCTCTTCCACCTTACGCATGGACCTGTACATCCCCGGTACATACGGCCTCCAGCATCGCGATATCGCTGTGGACGCCACAGTGGCGCATCCTCACGCCCAGTCAAGAGTCTCCCAGGGAGCGCGGTCCGAAGGCGCTGCCGCTACCCTCTCGGAACGTGCGAAACACTGGCATTACGGCGACATCTGTCGAAGCCATGATATCCTACTCCTCCCTGTTGCCATTGAGTTCTACGGGGCGTTAGGCCGCGATAGTTCCCAGTTCCTCCGCCGTCTCGCCGCCCACACCGCCTTACGTCACAATACCCCCCCACCAGGAGTTTCACGACCATTCGCATTGTCTTTCAAATTGTGCGCACGACAAAAAGTCCAGACTACAAATGACCACGTTGGCGGTTGGTGGAACCCTCGTACCATCGAATCTGCGGATATTCAGATGACAAGGAATCTGTGCTGGTGACCCCGTTCAAACACTGACGGTTTCTCCGAAAGAATTGGAACGGAATTGCCTCCATACCCAGTCCTGGGTTCTATTTGCAGGATACGACTCACCGGCCGTCTACTGTGTAGCTGCAACTTGCATCCTGGTAACCCCATACTCCTTAACATGTTTGAGCAAAAGAAACAAAAATTTACTGTATTAATATCGGGGGCCAGTGCAATGTCTGACTCTGTCCGTATCCTCTTTACTTTTGAACCATTCTCGGCCTCTTTTAAACGGTCGCCATGTGTCCCTCCATCTTTCTCTCTGGATTTCGCATGCAGCCGCGCCTCGCTGAACTTTCTTTTTAACGATCCTCCACCTCCGTCCGATTTTGGGGACTTGCGTTGCGGGAAAATCTTCGTGGTGGCAATTACCACTCCCTTTATTTCCCAGACCTCTTTCCAGACTTTTCGCCCAAACTCATTTATCTTGTCAAGCTCTTTGGTTACATTCTTCTTTAGCTCTTGAGTGGCCTCAGTCTTGGGCTCGCAATTGTTCCAGCTGTGAAAGATGCGTCCCAATCTCAAATGACACCACCCTCATGGTTGTCTGTGCTTGTCGGCATTCATCCATGATTGTATCGGAGAATGTGGAGATAGATCTTACCTCAATTTCCTTAGATATTGAGGTGAAACGCCGCTCAACCCTTTCAAGTCTGCGTCTCATGCTCTCCATTTCCTTTAGAACTTCCCGGATAAGCTTTATAAACGATCCATGAGCCGCTACGGCTTCCTTCTTCTCCATGAGTCGAGCACGTGCCTCTGCGACTTTCCTCTCACGTTCCATGCAGAACGATTTCCGAATTTCTTTTTCCCTCTTTAGACGCCGCTGCTGCTCCGCTTCTCGTGCTGCTTTTTCAGCCATTTCCGCCTGACGCTTTGCTTTTCTATCCGCCCCTGCCTTAGCCCTTTTGCATTCCTGCAATGCAGAATTATCTGGCCGCGTGGATAATTTACTATGGCCAGGTTCTGCGGATGGCAACGGGACCTGATCAGTATCCACTGCGGCATCATTCATCGAGTGATATTTGGGCATTGGCGACAAAGCTTGCTGTAAAGCAGAGTGAATGGCTGAGCTGTGGTGAACAATACTGAGGAAGACTGGAGTCGCTTGACTTCCTTTACTTGAGTGGGTTTGATGGAAAACTACAATACTTATACCAATTAATTCTCATGGTTCGAGTTGCAATTCGAACAAACTGACAGTCGGACAAATTCTCTTGTTGCATTAATCTTTGCATTTGAGTTGTTTGTCAGTACCGACAGAATCTTTCATGACTGATTCAAATTACAGTTTACTGTGGCGCAAGTTCACCATATCATGTATATTCACTTTTTCCCGACATTACAATACTTTCCAAATAATAAATTACCTAAAATATTCCGCTTTTTCCCGAAATTTCATCAATTGACGAAATTTTGGGTCATTTTATTCAAAACCATTTGATCACCTATCCCGCATGACGCATTAGCCGCGTGCATATAACCGACCACATCTTCCATGCAGTAAAATAACCCAAAAACTCCCCCCTTTGATCACATATCAGAAGTCGACGGCATGACCATCAAGTGGCCCTCTTTGCGCAAGACCTACAGAAAGCGCCCGTCACCCCGCCGTCGAAACGTGGGACGCGGTCCATCGCACAAGACCAGACATCCTGATGATGGGAAGCAGTGGAGGTATGGATTTCTTTGACGTGACGTTCGACAACCCGCTGGCGCCATCTCACAGGAGGATATAAACGTTTAATCCGCTCAGCTCCCTCAGTGCGGCCGTCTCTGCGAAGCATAGAAGATACAAATCTTTTATTGCAACCTCCGTGAGAAGTAAGCTCGTGCCTATCCCTATATACTCTCGGAGGTTGGCACCAAGGCGCTTATATAGTAATAAAAACGCCGTCGCGTGGAAGGTGACCGTTAAGCCGATGGAGGCATATGGTGAGGTCCGTGCGGTACTTACTCAGAGGCACGCTGCCGCGGCCGTAATGTCCAACGCAGCTTGTCTGCTGGGCGGCCTTGAGCCGGTTTTTTACGGAAATTTAAGAGGTTGTACTGGGCACCCTGAAGGATGTTCTGCGCCACAGCCGACCACATCTTCCATATATTAAATCACCCAACATTTCCCCCCTTGTATTAAAACCGATATCGAAATAATACAAACAATAATGTGGTGATGCAGGCTGTCAGCTATCCACACTTGCCCGTCGCTGCCCTTACTGCATCTGAGCGCACGAAATCTCTCCGCTATGGCCACCCCTGCGCCGAACTACGTACCGACTTCTACCCGGTAGCTTTCGATATATACGGTCTGCCGGTCCCGATGCCGAACGAGATCTGTCCAGAATTGTTGAGTACATCGCTCTACGGAAAGGCAGTAGCCCTGCCTTCGAGCGCGATCGCTTGTTCACGATTTATCAGCTCGCTCATACAACAACGAACTTCTGTCGCGATCAACCGACGACAACTCAACCGCTCCTGGCTCGGCTAGATTTTTCCCCTTTTGAGGGTCACTAGCACCCACTTTCCTGCTTGGTAAAGTCTTCTTCTTCTTCTTCTTCTTCTTCTTCTTGCTATCTCGCTCCTGGCCAGCGTCATTCTAGTTCGAATTCGCGCCCTCTCCAGCATCATTTCTTTAACTATCGGCATCATGAGGCCTCGACCTGTAGCTAACCTGCCACTTGCGTGGATTTGGAAGCACATCTGCGCCGGTGCGTAGGTGTCATATCCGCACCAGCACAGTAACCAGGAGATCAATAAAAATTGACTCTGTGTTTTTATCCGGTTAATTCATAGGACTATAAGCAAGATGGATTGTACCTGGCTGATAACAGTTCGCTATCGTTGATTCGATTTGTCGACTGGCCTATCTGACAATCGGCCGAACAGTTTCCATTTAAACGGACCACTTGAATCTCGTACACATATGCTATACGTATGGAGGGAGTCTAGCAGTGGCGCGACACATCGCGAACAAATTTAAGCGATTGGCTTAGAGGCCAAACATTTTTCGCTTCATTATTGAACACGTGCCAGGAGAACGCAATGCTTTGGCAGATATGCTGAACAGGTGGGCAGTTCAGACAAAAAAGATATTAGAGCCGTCGAGCGCAGGCCAAATCAACGCAATTATGACAGGAACAATCAATCCAGGTGTCTCTGAAGGATACGGCTGGCCTTGCATGAAGTACATAATAGAGTCCCAACGCCGAACGAAGCTGGACCCGCCCAAGCGATGTAGTACCCAAAGCGGAATAGATCGGGTGCCAACGGGACAGATCTAACTTCCCGACAACGACAAGAAGCTCCAATTGAGAATTATTATCGCCGCGCACACTAGGAAAGGAGACCATAGAGCCACTGATTTCACTTTCAGCACTGTAGCCGCTCATTTCTGGTGGAAATATCTACGACAGCACACTGTGGAATTCACTCGCTCCAGCTTTCAATGCATCGCTACGGAACACGGAAAGATCATCCCACGACCGCTCGGTCATACGATGCACGCTAGTCGCCCAAATGAGTTCCTGCACTTCGACTACAGCTACATGGACAAGGGAGAGAAGGGCAAAACCTACACACTCATCGGTAAGGACGTGCCTTTGAGCCCTTTTTCTTAGAAAAATTGAATTTGGAGAGTGAAATAAACTAAAAGGGAAAAAGCACTTGATTGGGGACCGATTCAGAGGGTTGAATATAGAATTAAAATATCTAGATAAAATGGAAGTGAGTTCGGAGAATTGCATAAAGGATGAGCAAATATAAGGATGGATGGATATTTTCCCCAGAAAGGTGCTTAGAGTGAGGTAGGGCGAGGAAGGTACAGAACTGCAAGCAAATTTGAAGAAGAGAAGGTCCCACAGAAATTCATAAATTTGTAGATGGCGACGACAAAAAAATCCGTTCTGATTCGCGCGCGCCTGATACATACCACGAGATATGCCCGCCCCTTACTCATTCTTCTTCCGACCAATTTCTAAGCCCTCCAGGTCGGCAACGACATCACTGACGTCTTTGACTTCTGAAGAGTTGAGATGAGACGAGTCCGTCCATAGAGAGGGTACCCACAAATGCTCCCTGCCATCACAGGCAGGTTTGTGTACTTCTTCTTGGCCATAGTAACCCCAGTCTCGAGCCATGGCGTCTGCCCGTAGACATTTTTGGGTGTTGTTTGGTAATTGGCGGCTTCCACCAAGGTGGAAGATTGGAGGTTCCCGCCACTAGATGGCGGGCGCGGGGTGTTTGGTACCACGGATTAGTTTACTGTAGGCCTGTTTCTTTGAGCAACTGACGGATCCGAGTGAGAATCCGAACGTAGGCCATCAAGTATTGCGAACAAAAGGTAGCTCATGGATCGTTTCTTTCTGGGATCTGTTGGTACGAGACGGCCCTTTCTGTAGGAGAGTGGTCCTCTCTACAAACTTTTGTCTTCTCCCTCCCCATGATTTTTCAAAACAAATCTTCCCATCAATTTTCTTTTAGGAACAAAATCATGGAACGGATTTTACCCATGAATTCAAACTCATTGTGCAGCTATTTCTTTTTTGAGGATTTTGGCCCTCCTTTTTCAAAATAGGAATATTTCGACTCGTGATCCGCCTCGTTCTCCAAATTCAGTTCCGATTTTTTATCAGGCAGATTTTTAGTTATTGTCCTAATCGCACGCAAATTGAAAGCTGTAACATTGCTTCAAATTTTTTATTTCGTCCAAGACCGTCGAACTTTTCGAATACGTTTATCTATTTAAAGTCCGAAATCGACGTCACTGAGGCAACCCCCCGCCATCAACTACCCCATCGGCTCACCGTTTTTTTGCCTTCACCATGACCAATCTCCGCCCTTCCCTCACCATCGCCAAGTCATCCCGGGGCCGCCGTCCCCTCAAAGCTCTGGCTCTAATGGCAAATGGTCCAACCGACTACAATTATTACTGTAGAAGGTTGGACTTGGAATGCGTTCTGGAGTGGGTCCGCCGTAACTGCTTCGAGCAGGCAGAAGAGGCAGAGGAGAAGGAGGAGGAAGAGGAGATACAGGAAGAGGAGGATGAAGAGAAGGACTGGGTGGATCCATGGGAGCCACTAGTGTACATCGGTGGGGAGCTCCCATGGAGAACAAGGTGGAGACTGAGGGAGTAATCGTGATCTAGGACTCTTCTGAAGAAGATGAAAAGAAGGTTTGAAGAGGGGGGCGAGGAGGATGATGAGGAGGGAGACATGGAAAGTGCTGAGATAGTGGGGGGGGGCCGGAAAGTATGGACCAGGTGGTCCCGACTATGGAACCGGATGGAGGAATCTTCAGTGGTCTAGATATTTCGCAGGAGGCAATGGAAAATTCTAAGCCGTTCGCGGATATTGGTGGGGAATGGTTGGGTAGAATGTATATTTTGGGAGAACTGTTTGGCTTTGATATAGAATACTAAGATATTAAGGAAGAAATCTAGTCATTTATCCTGATACCATCTGCTGTTAGTCTTTCTCGCTCACACGATTCCATGTGATGCATTTTATGGTTCTTAGTACGTTTGTTTGAGGCTTTTGGTTTAGCCAAAAAGTCTATGTAAGCTGAGTAAACTGCCTCCTTTTGTGGAGGGGACGCAAGTTGGCAGACAACTTCAAGCCAAGCCCAGAGTAGTGGGAAGTTGAAAGTCAACTTCAGACCCAGGAAAGATTTTTCCTACGCTGGTCGCAGAGCATCAGTGGTAGAACCTACCCCTTCTATAGTTGGTTTTAGCCCTCTTAACTTCGTCCTTATCCACTCCTTCCTGTTCTTTCAACTACACCACGGTGACACTTTTATCGCTTGCAACACCTCCTTGGGGTAATTGGTTCTGAATATCTCTTCTCCCGACGATTTATCCCTGTCAGAGTGCACCCATCTTTCATCCTTAAAGAGTTTCCCTGCTGCGTTACCGTCACCCTCCCATATATTAACAAAAAAATCCCTTCCTATCAACTTTCTGGTAGACAGTTGCTGGTGCTAGCATTCGACAGCAATGATTTGTACATTCATTCGACCATCGGTATAAGTATTTAATATGAAGTGCAGATTTGCAACTCCAAATGGGTCCCAGCCCATCCATACATCTCAATAAGACACCCCCTTTTTCCCACAAAAAAATGAGAGTCATCCCCGAAATCGTAAAATCGCCCTTAAATAATTGCGGCATTAAAGAAACTACTGCGCATAATTTTTCATCCCAGCCCCAACTTGCCCTGCACATCGCAACAGGTCACGCCTATGGAAAATATACTCACCTCTGTGCGCCATTGCAATACAAAGCACTATGAGATTCCGACGATGCTTGCAGATTACATACTGCAGCGACCGCAGCAACCTGTAACAGCTTTCCAGGTTTCCATTCCTCCAATCATTCTTGATCTACTAACCGATCAAACAACCTTTGCCAAGGGGGAAGGTTTGGGGAAAGGTTTGGGAGTTTTACTTGGAAGATATACCCGAACCTTTGTCAGGAGCAGCAGGGCTTCCGTATCGAGTACGACACCTGCAGTATTTCACATTGACTCCGACTTACTCCATGAAATAAAAAAATAAAGTTAACATAATGGAACATCGCTAACTCGGGCAGCATAACACTACTCACACCACTGCCGCCTTTTCACGCCGTAAACTCTGGGAGCTTTGTGAGGGTGTCGGTTAGCAAAGATAGCGAAGACCGACTGACAGGGTATTGTGGTAAATGGAAAGGAAAGGCAAAGGTGCAGCGGCACCAATTTACGCAAGTGCATGTCAGACGCCATCGAGGACGAGGGTTAAGCAGTGAGAACTGCCCAGGCTGGACATTACAACGAAACACCGTTGTGAACGCTCGATCGACTCCCGAGACAGGAAGCCAACAACGGCGTCTCGTTGTGTGGCTAGTTAGTGGAGTAGGTTCTCAGCATTCGTTCATTTACTGAACATGCCCTAGTCCATCGGCTTGTTGACAGAATTCTCGCCACCCTCGGAAAATATTCTTGAATCTCTATGCATCGGTTTTGCAATGCGAAACTGGATTTCCCGGTATTTTACTGTAATTGGCTCAATTTGCCATTTCTGGAAAGCCAACTTTGGTGGACTTCCGCATTGCACCAAAAGGGGAAAGGTTTGGGTGTTTTACTCTTGGAAGATACACCAATGTGAGGCTAACCGAAATCCGCTGTCGTACCGTGGACGCGCGCAGGGATCACGAATACAGATTCATGCTGCAGAATGCTCATTGCCAATTTTATACTGCAGTTCAAAATCTACTTCTACGACACCTTCCCTCCTACAGGCTACCTTCGGCGCTTCCGACGCCTATAACCCTCAAATGAATCTGAACTGGGTTCATACGAACGCTTAACGGATCTATACGTGCCATCTGTTAGGCGCAGATTTTTTTTGTCGCCGTCATCTACAGGCCTATAGTTTACTGTACTACCTCTCCTTGTCCAAATTTGCTTATAGTTCCGGTCCTTCCTCGTCCTCCCTGAACCTCGCTTATCATTACCGCGGTCCTCCCCAAATTTACTTCCATTTTATCTAATTTTTATACTGTATCTACCCCTCTGAATCGATCCCGAATCAAGTTCTTTTTCCCTTTTCCTTACCTCCTCCTCCAAATTCGTTTTTTTTTGAGAAAAAGGGCGCAAATGCACTACTACAAAATCCCTTGCAGATTTATTTTACCTATTCCTAATCGATAGAACCTGCCCCGGGAGCCTATTTAAACCTTTTTATTCCAAGTTTCAAACGTCCCTGATCATTTTACTCATCACTCCTCTTCCCCAACACACCCAAAACACCCTCTATCCTCCGTCTACAATCATTTACAACCAAAATGAGCAACCTTCGCCCCTCCGCCCCCATCACTAAAAACCGCCCCTCTCGCCCCTTAAACGGCCTTGCGCTCGCAGTATATGGCCCGACGGATGCAGACGACTACCTGAGACGGCAGACTAAGAAGAAGATAATAGAATTCGTCCGCAAGCTCTTCGTCGAGGATGAGGCCGAGGAGGTACCTGAGGGTCAGGAGTGGGACATCGAGGAGGGAGCTGGGGAGACCTTTGAGGAGTGGGTAGCCCCTGGATTGGTCTATGAGGTTAATAACGAGGAGGACGGGGAGGATGAGGATGAAGAGGAGGATGAGGATGAGGATGAGGTTGAAGATGAGGACGAGGACGGGGAGGATGAAGATGAGGAGGAGGAAGAGGAGGAAGAGGAGGAAGAGGAGGATGACGAGGACGAGGACGAGTTGGATGAGGGAAATGGGGGCATGGAAAGTGTTGTACTGGTGGGGCCTGGACTGGAGAGTATGGATCAAGTGGTGCCGACGCTGGAACCGGATGGAGATATCTTTAGTAGTTTAGATATCTCCCAGGAGGGAATAGAGAGCTGTGAGCCATTCGCAGATATTTGGGGACTGCTTGGACAGCATGGATATTTTAGAGGAGTTGTTTGGATCTGATTTAGAGAATGGGAAATAAGAGGACCTCATTGATTGTTAGTTTCTTAAGTATCTTTTGTTTAGAGTATATCATCCACACAAATTGTTTGTATGCATTTCCTGGTACCTTCTGTAGTTTTGTTCGGACTTTAGGGTTAGCCAAAAGTCTATATAAGCTGAGTAAAGTGCTTCCTCCTTGAGAGGTCAAGCAAGTTGGCAGACAGCTTCAAGCTCAGTCCCAAATAGTTAGGAAGTTGAGAGTCAACTTCAGACCCAAGAAGCATTTTTTTACCCTAGTCACTGAGCATAGGTGGTAGACCCTGCCCCTTCCATACTTGCTTACAGCCCATTCAACTGTCGTCCCTATACACTCCTTTTCGTTCGTTCAACTATACCACGGTAGCACTTTTGTCGCTTGCAACACCTCCTTCTTGGGGTGGTTGATTCTGAATATCTTCTTCCCGACGATTTACCCCTATCACCATCCTCAACATTCTTGTGGATAGAGTTAAAGGGACAACTTTCCTCTTTCCACGTCCCTACTTTTTGAGCTAACTGCGTAGCACGGTGAACGCTTTGAGCGGCCAAAGCCTTCACGTCCCACAAGGGTCGAGAATGAATCAAACGCATGGAAATCCGACGCCGTGGCGAATGTGCCGGAAATCGCCGCTTTTGTGTCACTGAGCCCATACAGAACACGGGTTTTGAATTCACAAAATTCTGCCGACTGTCACGGTTTGACTTTTCCGTCTCAGCAAAGGGATCTCGGAAGGGCACGAATTGCGTTTTGTGCTTCCGCTCCATTTCCGCAAGTTTTTGGAGGACTGTGGAGTTTGGGACCGTCCGGGCTTGCGGTGTTGAAGTTTGTCTTGGGGCCCCGAGCTGTACCGACGAAGGGAGTGCGTTAGCCATTACTTTCTCTTCGCGACTTTGTTGAACGCAGTGGTGGGGCTCTATAATCGACAGGGGTGCAGTCGGCAAGTGAATCAAACTTGTTCCCAACTTTCTGCAGACGCTGCGGTGCTCCTTCGAGAAGAGTTTTCGATGATTGCACAATCGATGTCCGCTTAAGTAACAAATTGCTGTGGTTCTCCATGATCTCGTTGTCAGCTTCATTCCGGTTTGAATCCCTGCTGTCAGTTTTCCGAATTGCTTCAATTCCAACATTGTCTTGATTTTCAGCAACTGTCTGTTTTGTCGCGACAGCTGCAATTGTATCGGCAATGTCTTTCTCTAGGTCCATCGCGACACCTGTACCGGCGTCCACAAATGCAATTTCCTCCAGGATGTCTTCTTCCTCCTCACATTATCTCAAGCGTACAATTCGTAAAGATTTACCGCCACCATTTCAAGCCATCCGTCGAATTCTGTTCGGCTGGGGCAGCATGAATTTCATCACTCTCTTCGGAGAGGGTATCAGGGTGTGCACCTGGCATATCAAGATCCTGTTCAGAATTGCTCAGAACCGCTGTACACTCCAGATCGTGGGCTGGGTGCAACGAATCCACCAGAGTCAGACGAGCCCTGGTAACTCTGATCATCTCCATCCGAATTGACGATCGGCTCCGATCCCTGTGATAAACGAGATTCCTGGGAGACTTTCTCATCGCTACGGTTCTCAACTAAGCCGTTATTGCCTAATTCTTCTGACTCACCGGTACAAACACTGACAACTTCATCTATTATGAAGTCCTCCATCTCTTGGTCCCCATTGCCTTCGGAGCGACCATCCTGTGACTGGTTAGGTGCATCGGTCGGTGGAATATCCTCACGCGCAATGCCATGTCCGGCATCTAAATCATCCATTTGAGGAGTGGAAATATCACGGGCGACATTTCCAATCTCTGCGTTCTCAGGGCTGTTGTCTTCAACAATGGCGACGGCAACAGACTGGTCGTCGGAGTTATCCCCATGGCCGGCTGATATTTGTCAAGACAATTTAACGTCTTCCAATGCGAATCTCCCATTGCCGCTGTTACTGGTAATGCTGCAACGGGGTCGCCGTTCCGATCCAATCCATCCCCTTCTGGTACCGTAGGGGACGCTGGCCTTGAGTCTGCTGCAACACTATTGAAATCATCACGCAAATCCGTCATCAAATCCGATGTGACAGCAACTTTTTTCGAATGAGCATGGGAAGGGGGCCCGCGAGGAACCTTAAGGCCAACTCTGAGTGTCATAGGGCGAGGGCATGGTAGCGGAGATTCGTCGAAATCGTCTGCTCCTGTCTGATGCATGTCACCATTAAACGCTTCCTCCATTTCTTATGAGAGACGGAGACCCCTGACAGCTTTTCGCGTTCAGAAACGTGATGTTCCCTCTCAGCTAAATCTGCACTCGTACCCATATCTTTCATATACCCAGGGGTGGTATCCTTTCCGTGAGTAGCTTTCATTCGCACATCCTCCGTGCCAATATCTGAAACCTGACTAGCCGGTTTTTGTTTGTTGAGAGTGCGGGAACAACGGCCCAGTGGATCTTGCTGTAGTTTCTGTTTCTACTTTCCATCTCTTCAAACTCCGTTTAGATTCCCCCCGCTAGAAGTGTCAGACGACGAAGTAAACTACCCCATTATTCCCTCCATCTTGCTATTGTCTGCTTTTGCCCAGATTCAATTCAGGGTGATGTGCGCAAATTCGCACACGAAAAAAATTTAGATGAGGACCATAATTGTATACAGTATTGGAACTGGGAAGATATTTTTACAGTTTTTGAATTTGCAAGATATTTTTAATTTGGGTGAGTGTGGCAAATTCATCGGTTTGATTTTTTATTTTAGGACACGCTGTCATAGTGGATGTCAGTACAGTTCTAGGTTTGGGTGATACTACGAGTGACTCTGAAAGGTCTATATAATGGCCACATCAATTCCCACCCCTGGCCGATGGGTGGCTGGCATGGGTATGGCACCTAGATATTTACCTTGAGGAAATATCTTCTAATGGTCTCTCTGGTTCACACGATTCCGTGAATGCGTTTTATGGTATTAGTATGTTTGATTGAGACTTAGGATTAGCCGAAAGGTCTATATAAGCTGAGTAAAGTGCTTCCTCCTTGAGAGGTCAAGCAAGTTGGCAGACAACTTCAGGTCAAGCTCCGAGTAGTAGGAAGTTGAGAGTCAACTTCAGACCCTAGAAAACTTTTTCCTAAGCTGGTCGCAGAGCATCAGTGGTAGACCCTGCCCCTTTTATACTTGCTTGTAGCCCTCTCAACTCTCTCCCATATACACTCCTTTTTATTTGTTCAACTATACCACGGTAGCACTTTTGTCGCTTGCAACACCTCCTTCTTGGGGTGGTTGATTCTGAATACCTCTTCTCCGACGATTTACCCCTATCATTTGGTACTCTTGTGGAGGGGGTTGCACCCGAGGTATTCGAGTTGAGCAGTCTTAGGGAACCATTCGAGGGGATTTCTTTTCTGTAATCATGGATCTCAACGCTGCTCGTAACGTTCACAGGGGGCAAGAATGAAGACGTTGAGGAGTTTCTCTATACATATGTCAACGTTGTTGATGCGTGAGAAGAGCGATGAAGAGAAGGCCGAAAGTATCTTCGCCTATCTTCATGGTGACGCAAAGCACAAATATAAGGCCAAGTTTTATCAACGGGTGGTCTCTTAACGGGAATGGGCGTAACTTCGGTGAGGTATGTGAGTGGCTGTGAAAGAATATGCTAAGCAGGTAGAACCAGATGAATGATTCGTACCGCCATAGAGGCCCGGCTCAACTTCGACGATTTGTTAAGCTCATTGGATACTGTGTGATCTCTATGAAAAGGCTGGTTCAACGCCCAAGCCAAGTACGGAATGCTGCGTAAGGCGGCGATGGGGGATAAGCGGCTCTCCGATTTCCTTCTCATCAAGGGCCCTCACACTTTTAATGAACTGAAGGGTACCATAGTGAATTTGTCAAAATTCGGAGACGTTTCAGTCACTAAGTGAAATGCCGACGGAAACCCGTACATCTATGCCGATCGTAATCCTGAAAAGAATTATCAAGGCCAGCGACTAGCGCAGCAGCATTGGAATCAGTCAGGAGCGATGTCAAAACTTGGAAGAAAGGTTGGAAACCCGATTCGATAATCGACTTGACATGATAACCTCGCAGTTGGAAAGCCTTACTCTTACCATTAAGAAGAACCAGTCTGGGGCCCCAAGGCCGCAGAAGTCTGTTCCTACTGTCACAAGCCTGGACACTTTGCAAATAGGTGTCCTGATAATCCACATAGAAACACTCGTTGTGGAAAGTGCGGTCGATATGGGCATCATGAAAGTAACTGCTGGTCTAAAGACAACAGAAGAGCAAATTTATCGGACGCAAGGAGTGAGTCAGGACCAGAGATGAAAATCTTACAAAAGAAGGATCAAAGGTTGACGGATGCCGGTAACGTATCCATCGCTGAAGAAATCAGTCAAGTCAATGTGACAAAAAGGGATGGGGAAGGGAACATTTTATCGAAAAACCTAGGCTAGATTATGGAATGCTGGAGCATATCCCAGCACCTGTACCTCCTCGAACCAAGAGGTCTGATCAAGTTGTTCCAGGAGTGGGAGTCACTCGGCCAAGAAGACGAAAAAGAGTAAGAAATTTAAGAGTATCCCAAGGACGTACTAGAATATGTGAAGAAGTACAATTTGGTGGCTGAGCTTGCATCGGCCCCAACTGGGATAACGTTTGGTCAACTTTTGAGGGGCGACGCAGAGGATGCGAGAAAAGAACTCAAAAAAATTATCAGGTCTAATAAGTCCGCTAAGGGTAAGAAACTGTTTCTTCAATCGGCCTCGACAGCACCAAGACGTCTTAAACTAGTACCAGTCAAAGTATTGGGAATGAAACCCAAGCTCTTTTCGATTCGGGCGCTGTTCCAAACCTTATTTCAGAAACTTTGGTGACAGATCTAGGTCTCGAAATTATTCCAACTACTCGAAGAATAACTGTGGCGGATGGAACCGTCTCAAAATGCATGGGCACTGTTGACAAGGTTTCCGTGTTCTTTGGGGACTCTAAAGTTGATGTAGACTTTCTTGTCATGCCTGATCTCCCTTTCGATGCAATCATTGGCTGCCCTACCATGGAAAGACTAGGGACCTGCATTGACTTGGGCAACCAAATCGTTTCAGTTAATGTTGACGGCAGAACGTGAAGATGCCCCTGGATTTCGACAAAAGCACACATCCGGAAGATTAAAGAGACGGACAGTGAAGATTTCACTTCTAGCTATGACAGCGAAGATTCGAACCAACTAACACTTTCGGAAGTGGAAAGGGTACGCTCGGGGGACATGAACATGATGGGACGATTATGATTCTGGGTTTGAAACAGATGAAGACTGGAATTCTAGGGTAGGTTTGACACCTGAATGTGTTTCTTTTTGCGATAATATCGAATCAAAGGACGGAATTCGGGCATGAAAGAAGATTACAATTGCAAGGAAAACAGAATATATCGAATTCCATATCTGAAGATGTGAGCACGCCGGAAGAGGTCCTTCAAAATATTGAGGTGAGATCAAGAAAAAGGGCGCCAAATGGCAGAAATTCAAGAAAAGTGCAGCACCTTCCAGCCCCGCCTCAATGAAAATATCCGACATGTTAACATCTTCCGAAGTAATTGCATGGAGTGTATCAGATTTAAGACAAGCAAGTGTACCGGTCACTCACTCATTTGAACTTACCGATACTCAACCAATTTACCACAGGCCTAGACGTCAACCGCCAAAATATGACCAATTTATCTCAGAGAATGTTACAAGTATGCTGGAAAATGATATTTCGGCCAGTTTCATCCCCATGGTCATTTCCAGTTGTGGTCGCACCAAAGAAGGATGGAAAGCTGCGTTTTTGCGTCGATTACCGACAACTGAACCAGAGAATGATACCCGATCGATTTCCGATTCCGAACATGGAGAAATCCTCGAGGACTTGAAGGACGGGAGATACTTCACCTCAATTGATCTTTACACTGGTTATTGGCAGATTCCATTGGATGAAAAATGTAAGGAAAAAACAACTTTTACCAGCAAAGCCGGTACATTCAGGTTCGAAGTGATGCCTTTTGGTCTCATGAATGCCCCAGCTACATTCCAAAGAATGATGAACGAGGTTTTGAAAGGACTTCCATTTGCAAGAGTTTATATCGATGATGTGTGATATTCTCAAAAACCTTGGATCAGCACATATCGCATGTCAAGACTGTGGTGGAGAGAATAGCTGCGTACAGCCTGAAAATTAAGTTAAGCAAATGCTTCTTTGCGAAAACGTCTATCCAATTACTCGGTCATATCGTCGATCAAGAGGGAATTAAAGTGGATCCAGAGAAAACGAAAAAAATCAAGTTGGCACCAAGGCCCGCTTCAAAGACGGAGGTTCGAAGCTTCTTAGGACTGGCCTCATATTACAGAGATTTATCAAAGATTTCGCCAAGACTGCAGCACCGTTACATGCCAGCACAAAAAGAACGGAAAATTTTTATGGAACAAGGAAATGCAAACCGCATTTGAAGAGCTTAAAGATAAGCTATGTGTCCCCCAGTGCTCATGTATCCAGATTTCAAGAGACCATTTGTTTGGAGACAGATGCCTCAGAACGGTCTTTGGGTGCCGTTTTGTCCCAAAAAGATGAAAACGGAAGACTACACCCGTTCAATTCGCAAGTCGCACTCTGAATGATGCGGAAAGGAGATACTCAGTCTGCGAAAAAGAAGCGCTCGCTGTTGTCTTCGCACTGAAAAAGTTTCGCGTATACCTTTTATCACTCGAGAAATTTGTCTTGATAACTGATCACCAGGCACTTAAGACAGCATTCCAAAAGAAAGATGTACATCACCGCTTGGCCCGATGGCTCGACATTTTCGCAGAATATCGGTTTGAAATTGTGTATAGGCCCGGACGCAATAATCAGCCTGCCGATACCTATCCCGCTTGAGGGATCCACTGATTCCAAATGAAAAAGCTTCCGAGAATCGTCGGAGTTGCCGAGGTGCAAGTGCCGAACAATAACGAGTACGAAGCTAATATTGACGGACTAATTAAATTCCTGGATGGACTAGAAATGAGAAAGGTTGATATTGAACACAGAAATTGGGTACGCAGGAATCAAAAGGCTTTTACATTATGGAATGGGAAACTCTTCCGACACACGAAAGCCGGTCCTCGACTAGTGGCCCCTTTGAAAGAAAGAATGAAGATCTTGAGGACTTTTCATGATGAGTTAGGGCATTGGGATCTCGAAACAACCAAGAAATTCGTTACTGAGAGATTCTGGTGGCCCAGTATCCATAAGGACGTCTATAACTTCGTGAAAAGCTGCGACAACTGTCAAAAATTCACGCCAATACGAAAGTATAAGACAACTCTAGGCTTTCCAGTTTCCGGTCTCTTTGAAACCTTTCAATTGACTTTGCCGGCCCATTCAAGGAAACCTCTTCCGGAAACAAATATCTCCTTATAGGGGTGGAACATCTTACTGGATGGCCAATAGCAGTTGCAGTTGAGGAGGCCAATGCTGAAGTGGTCCTGAGATTCATCGAAAAAGAAATAATTGAACCGTTTGGTCTTCCAAAAAGGATCATCTCGGATAACGCACTTTGTTTTACTGCAACTTCACTGCTTCGTTTCTTGGAAGAAAAAGGTATTCAGCTAAGACAGTTC